>ML741835.1:53248-180651 GCA_009193525.1 Aspergillus sergii | reverse complement strand
TTTTTCTTTTGCTTTCCTCCAGGGGTCAAGGCGAATATTATTAAAGTTGTAGAAGACAAGAGTTGAAGGGATTGAGTTGGGACAATCCAGCAAAGACACGCTCTAATATATCAGACAGTGCAAGCAAAATTCTATAAAAGTGTATCACACGAAGATAAGAAATATAGAGCGAGGTACGGTTGAGAGTGTCCTCTTTGAAACAGGGTATCAACCAGGAATTGATAAGCAAGGCAAAAGCAAGAGCCCGCGAGGTATATACTTAGAAAAGAAAATATGTGCTGTATATTGTAATGTTTTAGCTCACTTCTTCTTAGAGAAGCGTTCCTTCAAGCCGCTGAGGTTCCACTTCTTAACACGGAACGTGTAGTAGAGCATAGTCGCCAGGAAGATATTAAACACGATGTACACCCACATGAGGCCGAAGTTGCGCCAGCGCTCACTCCAGTAAATGTTGACGCTCGACAGGAAATCATCTGCCACAGCGACCGAGCAGTAGTTGCAGTCCGAAGTGGCGTTCGGGTTCGACAACTGTCCGCCAGCCATGCTCATGAATGAAGACATGTATTCACCGCAGGTCTGGCCCGATGGAGGATCGAAGATGGACATTTCTGATGGTGAGCACTGAACTACGCGATCGTGGAGCTGGGTGGAGGCCATGGCTGAGACCCAGTAGGTGAAGGGGGAAACACGGTACATGAAGATCCAGAATCCCGGCAGCGCGGTTGGGGTTTGCATGACACCGCAGAATGTGAGGGACATGGCGAATAGGAGAACCACAATGGCACTAGCTGTTTCAGTGTCGGGCATGGCGGCAATGGCCATGTGGGCGAAGGTGCTGGCATAGATGAAAAATTGAATACATAACAGGAGGACGAGACCCTGTCTTTCGGAGTCCTGGACTCCGACAACTGCGTAATAGTAACAGGCGTATGTTAAGATGCCCATCATGATTTGGTACGGGATCTCGACGATGATGTTGGCGATCAAAAAGGCTTTCCATGAGTATGTTTTGCTGGGTCTTTCGCGGACTTCATACAAAGAGCGTTGGGTCACAAATAATGGCATGACCTATAAGGGTTAGTTTCAGTTTATACAAACAGTAGCCCTTGACACTTGACATACCTGTTGAACCAGAGAAGAGAAAATAGTGCACAGCATGAACAACGAGTAGACGATGGTCTGCATCCCCTGGAGGGAAGACTTCGCTTGGAAGAACGAAAAGCCAATGAAGAGACCGGAAAGGATTCCCAGCGCCCATTTCGCCGCGATGTATTCCGGCATACGCCAATACTGCTGGAACACACGATAGGTAACCTGATATAACTGGAACCAGAATGGCATGGCAAATTCCGACTTGCTCCAAGATTCGTTCTCTTTGTCACTGGCCTGTGTCTTTGACTGCTGTTCTCTGTGGATCCGATCGATCTCGGTCTGTACGCCTTGACACTCGCTGCTTCGCTTCCAGACGTCAAACCAGTTCTCACCCTCGGAATTCGTGCCAGCGTTCACAATCTCCAGCATCCACTCAGCCGGGTTTTCGTCATCAGCGCACTTGCGTGCCCCATTTGATTCGAAGTAGTTAAGGAGGGTATTGGAGTTCTGTCCAATTGGACCAAAGTAGACTGTCTTTCCACCACGTGCAAGAAACAGAAGCTGATCGAATTGCTGGAAAAGAATTGCACTAGGCTGATGAATGGTACAGAGAACCGCTTGTCCGCTGTCGGCAAGCCTCCGGAGGAACGCGCAAATAGCCCAGGAACTCTGGGAATCAAGACCGCTAAAATCAGGTCAGTAACATACACAATACTTGCAGAAGATGGAGTGATTTACCTAGTGGGTTCGTCCAAGAAGAGCAAGAGCTTAGGCTTCGCAGCCAATTCCACACCGATGGTCAACAATTTGCGCTGCTCAACGTTCAAACCTTGGCCGGGCACACCGACAACGGCTTCGGCGAAATCTTCCATTTTCAACATGCGGATCACGTCCTCCACATAGTCATACTTTTCCTGGATAGAGACATTAGGGGGTTGACGAAGGAGAGCGCTGAATCGGAGCGATTCGCGGACAGTAGCAGTTTCGAGATGTAGATCCTGTTGCTGAACATAGCCAGTGCTTCTCTGGAAGCTTTGGTCGAGGCCTCGGCCATTCACGAACATGTCACCTGTAATAACACCCATGGAAGTCCGGTGCGCCAGTACATCCAGCAAAGTGGTTTTACCTGCACCACTGACACCCATGAGAGCAGTCAGCGTGCCTGGCTTGACCCATCCAGAAACATGATCCAATAGTCGTCGTGGTTCACCCTTGATCTCAATATCATAGCAAACGTCTCTCCATGTAAAGATATCCTTCTGTGGCGGTATGATAGACATATCCCCTTCACCCGACTCCGTGGTAGGCTTCATCGCACTGAGCTCCACTGCGCTCTCAGCATCAGGTTTCTTTGAGTCGGTGCGCAAATATGCCGGCTCATGTCCACGACGGAAGACCAAAACTTCGGCAGTGCTACTGGTAGCCGAATTCAACTCAGTGGCAATGAAGTAAATCACCATGAACCCAACAAGGAAGGCAATCAAGATGCCGAAGTTCCGCCACACGTGCCCGTAGCTATACTGGTAGTTCACCTGTATATAGTCATCACCGCTAATAGTACGCTGCCCAGCTTTAGCGCCCGTAGACGAACAGACAAACGAGTTACCACTGAGGCTAGGGTAGGCCGGGATAAACTGTGAGCATATAAAATCACGTCCGTGGAATTCGTTGGCAATTAGCATCTCGAATGCATAATAAATGGGGTCTGATTCGAAGTTAGTGAGTTACACAGAATGTTTAAGATTCCATTCACTTACTAAGGTAATGAATCCATTCGAACCAAGGGTGCATGGAAGGAACAGGCAGCACAAATCCCGTGTAGACAACCAGAGCCAAGATCAATATACCTGCCAGCCCCATTGCTTGCGAGACTGTTTGGGTAATAGCCGCCATCGTACGGAAGACTGCACTCATCACGAACATCACGATGAATGTGACCAATAGATAGAGGAAAAATTGACCCGCTGATCTGTGAAGTCCCGCCATGAAGTAGAGGATAAGGTTAAACACGACTGCTATGACAAACTTGACCGGTATATCACTGACCACGCCAGCAATGGCCTCGGTGGCTGGGTGATAGAAGGCATATGAGTTATGTTTTTCCACAATTGGACGCTGCGAGTAAAGACTGTTGATTTCGTTCATTGCAATAAGAGCGTTGAGTAGGACCGCGAAGAACAAGGTGGCGCCTTTGGCCGTGAAGCCTGCAGTTGCATCCGGGGTACCATAAAACACAGATCCGATAATCAGAGCCATGATAATTTGACTAATAACAGTTGACACAGTAGAAGAGATATCGTTCCACACTCGTTGGTATGCTCGCTTCGTATTGAGCTTGATTTGCATGGGCACACTAAGCAAGTATGGTGACTGTGGGCGGGTATGTTTGGCCTGGATCTCGCGCTTCTTCTGCTGAAAAGTTGCGAGGGCGGCACCCTCCTCTTCCAATGGGTGTTCCTGCTCGTAATGGGAAATCTCGGACATGAGCTTCTGGTATTCTGGGGATTTGCGCCAATATGCTTCAAAGTCTTCAGCAGTGCGTGGAACTTGGTTTTCCATACCCGGACGTGCTTTACGTTCACTGGGATTGGTCACCGAAGTCAGGAAGTCTCCCGTGGTCTGTCGCTGAGGACATTCCCATCCTTGTCGTTCGAAGTAAGACTTCGCATCTTTCGCAGGACCATAGTAAATCTGCCGTCCTTCATAAAGGACAACCACTTTGTCGAAAATGTCGTAGATGCTCTGACTAGCCTGGTAAATCGCCACTGCGTGTGCAGATCCGCTGAGGTCGGCAAATAGACGTAGTGCCTCCACAAACTTCAATGCCGTTGCGGAATCCAAGCCTCGAGTGGAGTTATCCCATGCAGCTAAGGGGGAGTGGGCCAAAGCCATCTCCGCGATACTAACACGCTTCCGTTCACCACCCGATACTCCGCGGACGAAATCATTTCCGACCTTGGTATTGTAGGTGTGGCTCAGCCCAAAAACAGCCATGACTACCTGGGTGATATGCTTGGCAAACTCTTCGCGGGACATGTCACGGATTCGTTGAGCTGGGGTTCTCGCCAGGGCGGCAAATTCGAGAGTCTGGCCAACGGTTAAATGAGGGAAATGTTTATCCACCTGCAATTTTCAGTCGGGTCAGCCTTTAATCAAGCATTCAACGCACAAGAGGATCTTACCTCCTGGTTGTACACCACTTCACCCTTGAACTCCTTGATCATTCGTTGCTGAGGAACACCTGTCCCATACTGGTCAGCGACATACACTAAGATCCGCAAGCATAAGGGAAACTGTACCATCATAATGGATAACGCTCTCTTTGCTCATAGACAGACCGTGGAGCTCGCCACATAGAGACTTGAGGAAAGTACTACATCCAGATCCTGGACGACCTAGGACGAGAAGCAATTCGCCGCTCTTCAGCAAGCCATTGAATTCATTCAGAATCCGCTTCGCAGGTGAATGCCTGTTTTTCATCATCTCACCGATGCGAAAAGGTGCAGATAGCATGGATGATACTGTGTCCTGGAGCTGCAGCGCTGCTCCGGTTCCAGATACTGTGAAATTCTTGAAGACGATACCTGTCCGGTGGCCTTCTCGGCCTTGTCTTTCGGACTCCCGAAGAATCATCTTCAGCCACTTGTTCAGGTCGAACGAGGGCCCTTGAGGATCAACGGCTGGGTCATTCTCGGAGATTGTAGCCAAAGTAGATGTTCTCGTGGGGACATTGGGGGGATAGACACTCGACCGACGACGTGAGCTTTGGGAGGCGATGCGATTGAGGGTTTCGATTCCGTCCTCGTCGATTAACCCCATGGGAGACCGATGTTCCGAGGCATTTTCTGATGCTATTGTCGAATCACTGCTGTCGCATTCCTGGTCCTGTCGGTCCTTGACGAACAAGGGGTCCTCGCTCTTCTTGTGCGAAGCCATGGCGTAGAATTTTGCCGGGCACGCAGAAGACTTGAAGGCTTCGAGGTAAACCTTGAAAAATGTTGTACGCGCTCTTCAGTTGCAATGAGTCGCTATTATTCTTATTAGTTGTAATATCGACGTTAATATAAGTAATTCTGCACTTTCTCCGCCGAGTCGAAGGATGAAGACACACAGACCCTAAAGTGGCAACGACGTTTTGCCCTACTCTTTATATTCATTATTTACGGTTTCATAGTTTTGAGGCCCCCCACAATAGGGTAGTGTTCGGGAGCAAAAACCTCCATACCCGAGTAGGAAATCAAGAGAAAGGAGGAGATCTAGATCCGAATGTTCGGTGCCTAACGTGGCTTCCCCCTGTGGCAGGCTCCTCCCGATCCGGTACGACCAAGGCACTATAATGATCCTCGCCAATAGTGTTACCGGAAATCTGTTAGTCAGCGGGGATAAGTATTGAATTGAACCAAGATTAGCACTAGGGACCTCCATTATGATGAACTATGCAAAAAAATCTACGGTAGTCGAGGGCTCCGGATTCACTAATTGGATCGACCGCATTCATTGGACTCGGAAGTGGCAGATCCCGAGTACCCGGGCTGAAAGCAATCTTGCCGGTGTGGCTTGGCCGATGAAATCAATGAATCATGACCATGGATCTTCAAGGGGACCCACTCGGAGAGCGGCTTCTGTGCACCTCCGTTGCAGTCCCGAGAGTTCACGGCCACGTTCATCGTTCATACTACATCGGAACCTCCGTATTGTGTATGCTCCGTAACGGCTTCGAGATTAGGTTGCGTCAGCACTTTTCCACTCATCCCCTTTTCTTCTTTTTAGCCTTTTCCTTTTTCGAGTCTTGACGTGCTCCTATCAAAATCGACGCAATTCGTATAAATAGTGAACCACTAGCGCCATCCACGGAGGAAACTATGATCGACCAACTACCACAACAGACGCCGCCACGGGGGTCTGGTTTTGAACTTCAATTTCTCATTGATGCTCCTCGTGCAATTTTTACAGCGGCATCCTAGGCGCCTGTCAGATTCCGGAGAGGGACCCTTTTCCGGCAAAGCCTCGGTTGTTCCAGACTATAAGGCTGAAGCCTTGTCGTGAACAACTACTCCGTAATATACAGTGATGAACTGGAACCTTCTGGCAATATGGAAGGTATCCGTTAGCTCCTGCATGCTTGATTAGATCCATTCGGAGAAACATCTGTAGACTTCCGTGAACCCCTGTAAATAGGCTGTGCTCGTCCTTCAGCACCCTAACGGTCGCCGTTGGACGGCTTCGGAAGGGTCCAGTTCCAGACCCGGTTAAGATTATGGCAAATTATTGGCTGCTTTGTATGCTTAGTGAGCCTCAGTGCTTAATCAGCGGAAGATCGCCGGAAACCATCCGATCGATCAATTTACCTCGTGGTAAGAACGCACTAAAATCTGCACATCAAAGAGTCAAGAATTTGTCTTGCGGATCATTGCAAGCTGGCGGGGCTTTATCCCTGGGAAAACCCCCACGAATATGTCAAATGCGGATTTGGGGCTTGTCTGTTGAATGTAGACTGGGGAAAGTGACAGCTTATATTATTGATCATGTGCCTCCCTGCACGTGTTAAGTTCCCGTGTCTCGATAAATATATATTTGTGATCCAACTTGACAAAGATGCGATATCAACTACTACCTTTGGGATTATGGTATAGATAACATTTCTCCTTTTGGGATATACTACACTGTTAATATACAAGATTAGAAATATGACCTGGTCACTCAGGCCTACGACGAATCGGCCGCCTTAGCCGTCCCAGATGCATCAAGCTCACTAACGACGTCCTCACAACGATCACAAACAGACTCTTCAGCCTGTGATTCTGGGACAACATAGCGCCAGCACCGCGGGCATTTGTCAGCCTGAGGAGTATAAACATATACGGTTCCCTTTTGTCCACTGGGAAGCTCATATTCCTCACTGTATTGCCATTCGGCTTCTGCAATGGTAGCCGGAATAGGCTCACCCGAGGTTCCAAGTGTGACGGACGAGACAACAAAGATATCGGGGAGCTCAGTTAAAGATCGCTGGAATACGGAGTTGTTGACACTCTGAGGAAGAACAATGTGGATAAAGGATTGGAGAGATGAGCCCATTTCCTTCTTGCCCCGGGCCGTTTCTTGAGCGTTCTTAATAACGGAGTGGACAGCTACGAGGTCCTGGTAGTCTGTCTCCAGAGAGTCGTCTTGCCACTCCGAGGCAGGAGTAGAGACCACACGCTTCAGAGGATGCTCGCACTGCGACTTGATGGCCTCAGGGGTGTGCTCCCAGGTCTCCTCCACGAGCATGGGAGTAATGGGAGCCAATGCTTCTTGAAGGTGGCGGTAAATATGGAACAGGGTCGTCTGCGCAGCGCGTCTACTCGCGCTGTTCTCTCCGTAGGTGTACAGTCGATCCTTAATGGCTTCCATGTAAAACGCAGAAAATTCGAGATTAGCCCAGCGGTTCAGAGCATTCACAGCCTTATAAAATTCAAAGTTCTCGCAGGCCTTCTGACAAGAAATTATCATTTCGGACAAATGCTTGAGCGCTATCCGGTCGGCTTGTTGTAATTGATTATAGGGAACCTGATTGTCTAAGCTGAAGTCCGAAAGAGCGCCAAGTAGGAGCTTGAAAGTCACTCTGTACTTGTGCAAGCTGGTATTGACGGTTTGAAGAACCTGCTTCCCAATCACCACGTCGCGGGTATAATCACTGCTTGCGACCCACATACGAAGTGCGTCGGGACCGAGGGCATCATAGACGGGTCCCTGATTCTCCGTCTGCTTTTTCTTCCCCTTCCTTGGTTTGAGAGGAGGCAAAAGGGTTCCGTCCATAATAGTCTGAGGAAGCAACACATTGCCAATAGACTTGCTCATTTTACGCCCTTCTTCATCCAGTGTGAACCCATGGGTGATGAGGTTTCGGAACGGTGCGCGAGTAGCCGTCTGTCCTGCCGCGAGCTGGTGGGCTGTAAATGTGAGAAGGCCCGACTGAAACCAGCCGCGGTGTTGGTCAGTGCCTTCTGAGTAGACATCAGCTGGGTAGCCATCACGATACGGTTCATCAATCTCAGCCCAGCTAGTACCGCTGTCGAACCATACGTCCATAGTATCTGTTCCACGTCTATATCCGGGCCCAGACGCCTCCTGGAGGGATGCTGGAATCCAGACAGGGTCATTTGCATCATCCGTCCACCAAGCGTCAATTCCACGTTCATCGATAACGGACATAATGTGCGAAACGGAATCCTTCGTAAGCACAGCCTCGCCCGTGACTCGATGATAGAGAGCAGGGATAGGCACGCCCCAGGCACGCTGACGTGAGATGCACCATTCGCTTCGATTTTTCACGAAGTTCTCTAGTCGTTGTCTTCCGGAAGCTGGAACGAAACGGATATCCTCCAAAGCCTTGACTGCACTCTCACGAATGTCGCCCACGTCGGCGAACCATTGTTCAGTAGCCCTGATAATGATGGGGCGCTTAGACCGCCAGTCATAGGGATACTTATGTTCATACCGATGCTTCGAAAGAAGGTGTCCCTGCGATTCAAGGTATTCGAGAATAGCAGCGTTACCTTCATCCAAAACGCTCTTACCGCTCAATCTTGTAGGATCACTGGGCATAGCCTTGTCGGTGAATCGGCCGTGATCATCAACTGGGGCGAATGCAGTAATCCCGCGGGAGAGGCAAGCCTCGTAGTCATCCATACCGTGGCCTGGGGCACAATGAACAAGACCTGAGCCAGAGTCAGCGGTGACAAAGCCAGCGGCAATTATGGGCTGAGGCTTCGCATCAGCTCCCTTGAACAGAGGCCGATACGTGGTCCGATCTGCCAGCTCTGAGCCAAGGACCGACGGAATGATCACAGACAGGTCTTCCTTGAGGATGTGTTCAAGATATTGTAACCGGGATTGCGCGACGAGAAGATGACCATGGGTGTCTGACTGAACAATCGTGTATTCCAGATCTGGATGAACGGCAATTACGGCGTTGGCGGGAAGCGTCCAGGGAGTGGTAGTCCAAATAACAGCAGTAAGATCCTTAACCTGCAGCAACGGGTTCTGCGCCAAGTGCGAGGGAATCGAAAGTAGGGGAAACTTGACCAGAGCAGCAGTAGAAACATGATCGTCTTTGTATTCCAATTCCGCTTCTGCGAGTGCCGTGCCGGTGGAGGGAGACCAATAGACAGGCTTGAACCTTCGGTAGATCAAGCCCTTATCAACCATTTCGCGAAATACCCCAAGCTGTCTCTTCTCGAAATCCTTATCCATAGTCTTCCAATGGTTCTCCCAATCGCCCATGACCGCGAAGCTACGAAATCCCTTCATTTGTTCCTTGACTGTCCGTCTTGCCAATGCCCGTGCTTCCTTTCGTATCACTGCCGCGCTGACAGACCCTCCCGCATCTTTCAACCCCTTCTGGGCCTCAAGTGCCTTCAGCTCAATCGGTAATCCATGACAATCCCACCCTGGGACATATCGCACTCGTTTTCCCAATCCCAACTGTACTCGACATATGAGATCCTTCAAAATCTTGTTCAGAGCATGCCCGACATGAAGCTCGCCGTTAGCATATGGCGGGCCATCGTGTAAGACAAAGGGTTTATCGGCCGGTCTTTCACGGCGTTGCCAGGCGTAGAGCTCGTCAGTGCATCGTCGCAGGTATTTTGCTTGATCGGCCGGGGTCACGCGTGCAGGGAACGTCGACTTAGGGAGTTTGAGCGTCGACGACCAAGATCGAGTAAGCGACCGCGACAATTCCGGCATACTACCGCTGAAGCATGTCAGCCTCTGAGTTGGTCAGCTATGTGTGAGAGAGGAAATGGTGGAGATTGAGAGACGGGACTCACTGCGGCCCGGGGAAAAGTATGTAATTTACGTTACTGACTTTACAATTCTTGTCCAATGATAACCCCGGATATTGCATGAAAACGTGACAGGTCTGTAACGAAAAGGACAGTGGATTGGAGAAATCTTTCTCATGAATGCACCTGGATCTTTGCTCATTCTGATATGTATGAACTCAATATACCCGAACAGCTAATATAAATACAATTTCCCAAACTCCAAGTGCTGACCCATGTGGCAACTAATATACTGTCAAGCAGCTAACCGCACTATTCTTCATAACCTCAAACAGCAGACCAGGAAAGCCAAAAAGTTCCGTGTTCCCTAATCCTCCATCGTGACTATCCTGTCCAGGCCTCTGACCTTTACCTGTACTCTCTTCCCATCCGCCAAGGAATTCCACGCTACTCTCAGGACTGTCGCCCCATCCTCGGTTCAGTACCATGGGCCTCTGTAAGGCTCGCTCTTCGGCAGGGTTCGTGTAAGACCCCTTCCAGACCTCCCTGAGCCGCTCGGAGATCTCGTCGTAGCGGGTTTCCGAAGAGACGGCATCCCCCGACGAGTCCAGCTTTATCTTCCAACGACTGCGTCGATGGCGATTGAACGGATATGATCCTGGCACGTTTCCATGCAGAATGATTTTAGTCACTACCAACTGTGTGGAAGGAGATGGAGGGGATGGGTCCTGAAGGTCGGATCCCGGAAATGCAGGCCCAGGGGTGGTTGGATAAGATACGAATGCATCGAACCCATGATGGAAATAATTCAAGAAACATTCTGTGGGTAGCGATGACGGGTCCAAATTATGGGGCTGGTAGAGTTCTTCGTCTGAATCTTCCGTGCCACTGTTATTCGACGACTGGTCCGTATCAGTCACGTCAATTCCTCTACCTGGGGGCGGACTCATGTGAATATGGTCTTCACCACCCCCGCCAGCAGCGCGATGGATCGTTATCCTCCTATCATGCTTACGATAAATTGCGTCGGGCGGCCCAAACTCCGCCACGAGATCCTGCGGAGTGGTTTCCGACAGCGTGATGTAGCTGGTAGGTGACGATCTCCGAATGACCTCAAGTTTACCCGCACCTAGGATATTAAACTCTTCAATTTCATCTGGGACGGATTCTCTGTTCTTGCCTGCTAGGGCCGGGTTTCGAGGATACTTTTGCTCTTGAGTGAACAATCTCCCCTGAGCTTCGGGCCAGGAGTCGCCCTGGAATATTGCCATAGAAGTGGCCGGCAAGGCTGCCGAGGAAGAAAGCAACGCTACAAAATCACACTGGTCTGACCAAGCCGAGTGTTGGAGGGGGAATGAAAAGGCCACCCCGGGGTAGGACAACACATATGTGCCATATGGTGACTGATTAGTCGGAGGTCTATATTCGCCGGGATAAGAAAGACCAAATAGGCGGTGATAAATATGTCCGAAACTAGGGCCCTGGTGTGAGACAGCCCGTTCCTGCGGTTTGCCTCCTTTTAAAACTTCCTGGTTTTTGTACACTAGGGGGATTTTGGTGAAGTCGAGTACTTCGATCAAACGTAATCTTTGGTCGGGACCATCGAAACGCAGTCGGAGACCATTCGAGGATAGTTGTAGGGTCACCGGCTCTCGAATCGGGTCTGTAGAGGAGTAGGCGATATCTATTGCGGGGTAGGTCTGAGGATGAGCCTTAACACGACTGAGTACATTATGAAGCGAAGCGCCGAGTGCTGATAGACAAAGGTTAGCCACATTCAAGAGCCGGAAGCGTGTATGGCCACATGCTTATAGATCCCAACCCCTTTCCTGGAAGGATCTGGACTTGCGTCGACGATTTGGCTGAGGAACTCATAGTGACTTAGAATCCGTTCTCATCATGTGGGCGCATTAAAACTACCGGCAGAACGTCGCTGATCGTAGGTATTCCTGGTTTGAAATTCTGGAATCAGAGAAGTACAATCAAACTAGCAGTGAATATAAATTAAGTCTGAATTGACAAATGCTCAAGAAGTGATAGAGAATAGATATCAATCTGGAGGATGATGATGAGCGCATAGATCATGTGAAATGCCGGCATGATTCCTGAGCACAGACCATCATTGGGCACGTGCATCAATGTTGTTAGTTTGTTTACATTTTCCTTTCTGGGCCTTCCTGGGAAGTCACTGACTTCTCCTGGACATATCAAAGTGGCGCGACATCACTTTCAGTCGCACACGACAAATTACATATACATCTTCTTTACCTTATTGTGGTAGTGAGCTTGTTAGTGAGACTTGTTCACAATGGCTGGCCCCCAAAGGCCTTCCTCCGGCCTTCCTACAAGGAGGACAACAACCACACGCCAACCGACCAGACGGTTAGGATCTTCAGCAACCCAGAGGGCCGGCTCTCCAGCAATTTCCTCCAAAATCCCTGCCTCCGGCGGATCGCGCGTAATTAAATCACCGATTGAACCGGCTAGCGTAACAGCGAAGAGGAAGGAAAGAGATCTTGAACGTGGAATTAATGAAGACACCAGCATTCACGTTGTGGTGCGCTGCCGCGGGCGCAATGATCGGGAAATCAAAGAGAATAGCGGTGTCGTCGTGAAGACCGAAGGCGTTAAGGGCAATACTGTGGAATTATCCATGGGGCCAAATGCTGTTTCAAATAAGACATATACATTCGACAAGGTCTTTTCTGCCGCCGCCGACCAGCTCGCAGTATACGAGGATGTTGTCCTGCCAATTGTTAATGAGATGCTCGCTGGGTACAATTGTACTATCTTTGCCTACGGACAAACGGGGACCGGAAAAACATACACAATGTCAGGCGACATGACCGATACTCTGGGCATCCTTTCCGACAATGCCGGCATTATTCCACGTGTTCTATATTCGCTCTTTCACAAGCTCGAGGAGACAGAAAGCACCGTGAAATGCTCCTTCATTGAGTTATACAATGAAGAGCTTCGTGATCTTCTGTCAGCAGAAGAGACTCACAAGCTGAAGATTTTCGAAAACGAGTCAAAGAAAGGACAGAGCACTCTTGTCCAAGGTATTGAAGAAACTTATATTGACTCCGCATCTTCCGGCATTAAGCTACTTCAACATGGTAGCCATAAGCGGCAAGTTGCTGCGACTAAGTGCAATGACCTGAGTTCTCGCAGTCACACAATATTCACCATCACAGTTCACACGAAGCGCACAACGGATGCAGGCGAAGAGTATGTCAGCTCTGGGAAGCTGAATCTAGTTGACTTGGCTGGTAGCGAAAACATCCAGCGCAGTGGAGCCGAGAACAAGCGTGCTACAGAAGCCGGTCTGATCAATAAAAGTCTGCTGACTTTGGGCCGAGTAATCAACGCCTTGGTCGATAAGAGCCCCCATATCCCATACAGGTAGGATCATAGAGTATAACAGTTTAATATCTACTAACTTCTATCAGAGAATCGAAACTTACACGTCTTCTGCAAGACTCTCTCGGTGGGCGCACAAAAACATGTATTATCGCGACGGTTTCGCCGTCTCGGAGCAACATGGAAGAAACAATTTCAACGCTAGACTATGCCTTTAGAGCCAAGAACATTCGCAACAAACCGCAGATCAACTTCACATCGAAACATAAACTCCTTCAAGAGTTCGCTTTTGAGATTGAGAAGCTCAAAGGAGAACTTATTGCCACAAGACACCGAAACGGCGTATATATGACTGTTGACGCGTACGAGCAAATGACTATGGAGAATGAATCGCGGAGAATTGTTAATGAAGAACAACGAGCCAAGATCGAATCGATGGAATCCAACCTGCGGAACAAGGTCCAGGAGCTGTTCACGCTTACGAGTAATTTCAATAACCTGAAGAAGGACAACGAGGATACACGGGCGGCTCTAAACGATACAAATGATGTCCTTGAAAAGACTGAGATTGTTCTCAAGAATACCAGGTCACTGCTAGAAGAAGAAGAAATGCTGAGGAAGGCACATCAAGATACGGAAAGCCAGCTTTACGACATTGGTACGGGACTTTTGTCGACCTTGGATAGAACTGTTGGAGATGTGCATGGCTTGCATGCCAAACTTGACCGCAAGGCAGATCTAGACTCATCTAACATGGAAACATGGCAGATGTCAGCTAAAGAAGTGTCATCTGTGACTGAGGAAGTCAACAAAAAGGTGGAAGCTTTCCAATTGCAACATTCGCAGCTCCTGGAATCTATGGCTACAAAGATCAACGGTTACGTCTCTAGCGAATTGAGTCACGTCCAGTCAAATCAGTCAGCCTTGTCGAGCTTTGGTGCTATTTTTGATAAAGCTGAGCATGATGCGAAGACGCAAACGTGCGGCGCCCACGACCAGATGAATGAGGTCCTTGAGGAGATCAAAGACTTGCGTGAAGAGGTCAAGCGCAAAGTTGGAGAGGGATTGAACGGTCTGTCCGCTGCTGCTGCCCGGATATCCAAGGAGGTTATTGGCGAATTCACAGAGTTTCATGAGCAACTTCATACGTCCTACAGCACTCTTGGTAAGGACTTCAAGTCCTTGTTCGAGGAGATGGTGCGGCATCTCAATGAGCAGAAGATGGAAATTAATAGGCTGCGACTGGAAGTCCAAGAAGCTAACCTCCAGACTGTTGAAGCGAACCGTAGAGCTTCCTCTAATCTGGCGCATGCTGTTGAAGAAGAGCATGCCACCGCTGAATCGGAGCGAGATCTTTTGCTTTCGCAGTTCAAGGCTTTGATGGAGGAATCCCGGCAGAGACAAGTTAGTCGCTTAAAGGGGAGATTGGACGGTGTACGAGCAGATATCTCGTCTTCGGGCGATTTACTGGAGCAAGCAACGACCCAACATGATCGACAGACAGATGAATGGGTGTTCAAGTCCGAGCAATTTGCCAAGGATGTTGCGGCTTCTAGGGATGAGCTTCGGACTAAGATGCAGAACGATTGGGAGTTATTTGACCAACGCAACGTTTCTATTCAAAAGACGACTGAATCCGTGCACGAGGAAACAGTCCGCATTGTCGATGCCCAGATGAGCAATATGGACAAACAGATGGAAGCTTTGGACGATTTCGTGGCCAAAGCACGGACCCAGAATGGCCAATATCGCGATGCTCATATCTCCAGCTTGGATAACATGGCGTCTAGCGTCCGTGAATCCTATTCTTTCGTTAATGAACGATTGGAAGGGGTTGGTACGCGAATTGGTCAGCTGCAGGAGGATGCCGCTCAGCAGCAGCACAGTCTGCACGAGACGACCTCTCCTTTGTTAGAAGAGGTTCGCAAGCCTCTCACAGAGCTGCGCAATAATGTTCACAGTCGTCCACTGCAAGAGTATATTGTTACCGGCGCCACCCCACAAAAACGTCATTACGAGTATCCCACTGATCTGCCTCGGACGGAGGCGCATGATGCTCTGATATCCGGGATTCGGACGTCAAGGGACCTCACGCTACTCCCGTTCAATGGCGAAGACCACCTTCCAGGAACCTCCCCCACTAAAGGCTTTGTTTACAACGATACCGAAGACGAGGTAGGGAATCAGACACCTACTGCCAGGATCACTTCCAACACAGGTCTTAGGGAAGTCGATGCAAACGTCGCCGCAAAACAGCTCGCGTCTAGCCCTGGCGACAGGGCTTCGGTGCGGCAATCGAATATTTCCGTAGCCGGCAAACCTTCGGAAGTCGACACTGTCCCAGAAAGTGAAGACTCAGATGAACCTCCAGCCAAGAGGCGCTGCTCTAATCCGACAACTGCTGACAGTAAACTGCCGAAAAACATGTTGACCAAGAGGATGGCTGGAATGATGGAAGGCCGTGAGAATGTCCCTCCACCCGGGCTTTCGAGTGCCCGACGAACTAGAACTCGGCCTGCTCCATGAGATCTCCAATCAAACGATTGCTCCTATAGTTGCTATTCTCAACTTTTATACCCTTCCGTCATTTGGGATACACGGGCGTTATGGTGGAGGACCTTGATAACTCGATCTGCAGGAAAGGGTGCTGTGCACCATCTTGCTGGCTTTCTTGGCGCACGGGGATCTTTTGTTTGCACACCGGTTTCAGGCTGTTCTTTGGGGCAATCTTAGGGTCTTCTTTTTGGATTTGGCGTTTTCTGGGTGGGGTTAATATGATACCTATCTGGCTTGTTTTGGGTTAATATCAGAAGTACAGTTCCTCATATTCATGTTTATCAATATTCCAATACTTTTGACTGAGCTTGTACATTCTTGTAAGGTTCACGTATCGTAAAGCTTTGTTGCAAGGAGTGCTTATCCTGGAAGTAATTTGTTTGAGAACTATTAAACCTGGTCAGTTTCCCGTTGGAAGCCATATACTCCGGGAGATTGTATATCGTTGCTTTCTTTTGAGGCTTTGCTATAACCGTCCAAAATAGCATATTACAAAAGAATAAGAAGAGGGTAACCAACCCCCGCCTACAAACCAAGATCTCAGCTTTAATCGTAAGATAGAGTAGAACTTTGGCGTAAGTTGAATTCAAAATTTACTTGTACTCATTTGTACTCATGGGTGCGAATTTGCGACACCCTTTCATAAGGTTTAGGACGATAAGACGATAGTAACGATACAGTAATCAAAAAGCATATATGTAGAAGACTCGGGAATATGCGCTCAAGAGGATGATGAAAGGCGAACATTTTTCTAATTCATTAATATCATTGCTGATGGCTGGTTATTCAAGCAGCGGATTTGATGATCTCCGCGACAGCGTACACAGTAGACGTGATATTAGCCGGCGGCACCAAGGGAATGACATTGGCATCACACACCCGCAGGTTAGTGATCCCATAGATCCGCAGTTTCTCATACACCACACCCCCTTTTTCTCGTGGAAGCATGGCTACAGTGCCACAGGAGTGATAGGCGGCTGTAGCTGTATCACGAAGATACTTCTTTGCCGATTCCAAATCTGTTAGGAATGCATCTGGATGGTTGCGTTGTCCACTGGGAACCAGGAACTGGGCTAGAGGGTCCGCTTTGTGAAGTCTCTCTACGTCCAACAAGTTACGGGCCATGGTATCTAGGTCCAGCGGCCTGGGAAATACCGAGGGTCGATAGTAGGGGGCACATTGGGGTCTGCCGAGGAGATATGGACAGATCCGCGAGAGAAAGGTAGACTGAGCTCAAGACCCAAGCTGAGAAAGTTACCGGGAAGAAGCTCCTGACCCACGAAGCTTTTACCTGTTTGGTGAAGATTAGCCTGAGCGAGGAACATGAACATTGAACACGTGGGCTCGTTATCATCTGCGTAAATGTCCCGAACTACCTGGTCTCGACCTTCTGGCTGCGGAATGAACTTGTTCAAATAAGCCTGTTTAGCTTCCTGTTGATTCGGTTCATGATATTCGATGATTGGCATGAAGGCACTAGATTGAATGCCCCCAATAGTCATCGGGCCTGCCTTGTGCTCGGTATAGAGCTGCATTGCATTTTGCACTTCTTCCTGCTCTTG
Organism: Aspergillus sergii; assembly: GCA_009193525.1. Lineage (NCBI taxonomy): Eukaryota > Fungi > Ascomycota > Eurotiomycetes > Eurotiales > Aspergillaceae > Aspergillus > Aspergillus sergii. The sequence goes on along the minus strand of ML741835.1, from coordinate 163,313 downwards.
ATGCGGAAGGGGATCGCCTGTGATGACACCCTCTTTCACCTCAAAGCTGATGCCGCTCATGAGATGGTCTTGAAGATTCTCACCAACATAAGGATTCTCAACAACAACAGGGATGTTGAATTGATCTAGAATTGTCTTGTTCCCAATGCCAGAAAGCTCAAGTAGCTTTGGGGTGTTGAGAGCCCCTGCAGTGAGGATAACCTCCTTTTTCGCTTTGATAGTAGATAGCTCCCCGTCGCCGTAACGCGGGCATCACTTGCATCGAACAGGATCTTCTGAACCATTGCCTCTCTTAGAATACGCACCCCCGGCCGCTGCATGGTAGGAAGGCCATACCCGGTTACCGCGTAACTCCGTGTTTTTGTCTCATAGTCGACTGCCGCCAGGTTAGAATACCCGCCGATAGAGTTACCGGAGAATGGATCAGCAGTAAGACTATATCCAATTCCTTTGAAGGTGTCGACCCAGGCCTTGGACAATGGGTCTTGCAGTACAACAGGGAAGGAGACATTAATAGGGCCTGAGTTCCCATTGATATTCTGGTCAACCTAGCTCACGCCGATCTATTCCCTAGTGGCTTCGTCGGGTAACTGGAGGGTGTATGATTTTTTTTATAGTACTGTGATAGCTTCTCTCATGCCCAGTCAGTCACACCCAATTTGGACCAGGCATCGATCCCAGCCTTAGAGGGAGTTATGAAGGCCTGACAATTGATACTGGAAGAGCCACTTAGCAGTTCTCCCTGGGGCTCCTTGATTGCACGGTTGCCCAGCTCGGTCTAGAGTAAGATCAGTATGTTATTTTCTAAAGGGTGGAGGGCACTAAAGAAATAGACGTGCCTGCGGAGTGGTATTAAGCTGCCAATCTGCTTCTGATCCGAGGAGAGTCATCTAGAGGGCGGGGGTCTGCACCCGGAAATCGTCGGCTAGGTTCTTCCCGGCCTCTCAGAGGATGACTCCAAATTCTCTGGGAGTCGGGCTGCGAGGACTAAACTAGAGGTACCTCCTCCTACAATGACATAGTCTGCCTCTAGATCCTCGTTCGTCTTGACACCCATAGTTGGTGGGTTGGGAGAGTGGGAAACTGCTTCAAAATCAGAATTGAATCGAGGGGATAGGCTGATGCTACAAACACGCTGTCCACAATAGTAGCCTTATATTCCACCGTTGATGGGATAGTAGGGCAACAAAAATGGAAGGGAAGGTAGCTGAAAGTTGAGACCTGTAGGGGAGGCTCCCACAGTCGGCTCATTCGATTGACCAGTCTCGATGCTTCTTTTTCACTGACTCTCTGTCATCTCATGCAGTGATTATACCCTTCTTAGAACCGGCGCAGCACTGCCGCATATCCAGTGTCCGTTAGCCGACATTCGGATGGTAACAGCCTGCAAGCCCTACCACAGGCCTTCTTTTGCCCAGAGATCAACTAGTGCTTACTCGAACTAAATAGTCCAGCGCAAGCTTACGCATCACTGCCACCACAAGACGAGTTAGGCCAGAGGGACCCACGGGAAACCTCATGCAAAGAAACTTAAGAATGGTGGAATCACACGTCTTACCATATTAGAAAATGCCAAAAAGTTGTAGGGAGAGCCGTTGATTGATCCTATCTACGAGGTTCTGTATCTAACAAAGGGTACGTAGGCGCTAGGCCTACTTGGGAAAAGCATGACTCGTACCTATATCATGTAGATTGTGTTCTAGATAAAAAGAATATCGTCGGCGGTCAACTCTCGGGAGGCCTTTCGTTTCTAATCAATATCACCTTCTTGCTCTGAGTTGTCCCGCAGTCAATACAATCAAGAACAAACCACCATGGGCAAGTTAAAAGACTATATAACAACCGACCGGAACGGCATAATCGAAAACCGCCATCAAGTCCACGCCGCAATAGTCTCGAGCGATGGGACACTCCTCTACAGTGTCGGCGATCCGTCCCGAGTAACACTGACCCGCTCTGCCGCCAAACCAGCTCAGGCCCTCGCCGTCATCTCCACCGGGGCGCTAGAAAAGTTCGGCTTTGATGAAGCTGACCTAGCGCTCATGTGCGCTTCGCACAATAGTGAGGACAGACATCTTTCTCGTGCTCGGGACATGCTCCGAAAGGTTTCCGCGGAGGAAAAGGATCTCCGTTGCGGCGGCCATGCTGCGCTATCCGAGACGGTGAACCGGGAGTGGATTAAAAAGGATTATACGCCGACGGCGATCACGAATAACTGTTCCGGGAAGCATGCTGGCATGCTTGGCGGCGCGAGGGCGTTAGGGGCAGAAATTGGTGATTATCATCTGCCCTGTAACCCGCTGCAGCGGAAGGTGAGAGATGTAGTGGAAGAGTTGGCGGGGCTTGAGACTGGGCCTGAAGGTGTATTGTGGGGGGTTGATGGGTGTAACTTGCCAGCGCCTGCGTTTCCGCTACGGAATATGGCGAAGATCTATGCTGCATTTGCGGAGGCTGCAGATGTTGCCGAGGGTGCTAGAAATGCTTCTGGGAAAGACAGAGATATGGCGCGAATTTTCAGCTCCATGACGCGGTACCCCGAGCTTGTTGGTGGAGAGGGGAGGTTCTGTACGGTGCTTATGCGGGTGTTTCGAGGGATACTGATTGGGAAAGTCGGGGCAGATGGGTGTTATGGGATCGGCATACGAGCTTCGGAATATACCAGAAGACTTGGAGTAGATGGCGCGATGGGAATTGCAGTTAAGATCGAAGATGGAAACATAGGAGTCCTTTATTCTGCTGTGACTGAGATCTTGGACCAGTTGGATATAGGTTCCCCAGATATGCGATGGGAATTGGCTTTATTTCATCATCCAAAGATTGTTAATACTGCGGGCGTTGTGACGGGGTCGACTGCTCACCGGTTTCATGTTTGCGGTGTGCGCTCCATGGTTGGATTATGTTCTGAAGATTAAGCTACTTTGGTGCTACGTTTGTTCGTTGTGCTATGATAGACAAAAGGACTTGGATCATAATGTCGGTAGAAGGTTGGATGATATAGCCTGTTACACATTCCTCCTGATGACCTGGGGATAATTTCTTTTTTTCAAATTGACTACTGATCAACTTCTGGCGGGTGGCAGGCTAGACTGAACATCTTAAAGTTGAAGTGCGGCTCCTGTCAAGGGCTATGGTTCCGTTTGCGCCAACAAGTAGACCAGTTAAGGCTACGGGTCTTTGCTGACCAAATCATCGGCGTTCTGCGTTTGGGTTTCATTCTGACCCTCGGGGCTTGCCACAGCAGCATCCTCCGCATTTGGCGGCGCGGTTGGCATCTGTTCCTCATCCGCATTTCCCGGCAAGTACCCTTGCTCTCCAGCTTCAATGACTTGCCGGAGCTCGCCCAAACGTTTTGAGAACTGTTCCATCATATCCTCTAATCGCTGGATGCTATTATCTTTGTCTTTATCCTTACCAGGCAGGGTCATAGGTAAGCCAACTGTCCCTTGAATTTTCAACATCAGGGCACCGTTTGGGGAGTGCTCGCCGGAAGGATTGTTCTCAAAAGTCGGGGCGGGAACTAGCTGAGTGTTTAGAACTTGCCATGTCGGTGTTAAACTGTAGGCTGAAGTAACCGCAAATTTTTGAATTTGTTGGTTATGGTTTTGGGAATCCTGTTGTTGTTGTTGGGGAACGGCAGATTGGGTCCCTGGGGAACCGACACTGACGTCGTGTCCTGGTGCGGTATTCATGTGTTGCATATCATCTGGACCAAGCACGTCCATGTCGAGGATGATGTAGTTATCGCGAACACCAGGTATCGGAGGCGGAAGCAATGATTCCTTTCTCTCATTCGACAGTTCATCCTCCTCTGCCCCTTCACCCTGTTCCTGGTCACGTGTGGCCCTGGGGTTTCCCTTTCCGCCGCGAGGCAGTGTATTTTGCTCGGGCTCCAAGGAGCGCAAGGCTGCCTCGGTCACGATGTCCGTGTCATCATCGGAGAAGATATAGTGAACAGTTGGGTGATAGTATTCGGAGGTACTGGCGTCTTCAATCAGGGTGAAAAACGGTTGGAATGGCGGATGTGAAGCGGATATCTCATGCGGCCTTTCATGTTCCAAGTGTGAGAATGTAACATTTGCTACTGGCTCATGAATTTGTTGTTCTTGGGAGAAGGTGCGAGTCTGTTGGGCCGTGATGGGTCGATCAATGGTGCTTTCCGGGCGAGAAGGGACGTTTGACTCCGTGGTCCGCCGAATGGATTGTTTGGAGGGCGAAGAGGACAAGGAGGTTGATGTGGTGTGTTTTGGAAGAGACATTTCTGATAGACCGCGCTACATGATTAGAAGGTGACAGGGAAGGACATTGAGGCCTTGTTGGGTGGATTGCAATGGGAACTTGTAAGCTCTCGGCTTCCACTTTAAGCTCAGGTGAAGCTGATCACCTGCTCCCTTATCGATAAACAGAGGTCAGGTGACTATGCGGAAGCTAGTCATGAATGCGATGTTGATAACGCTCTGTATTGTACAGGAAAAGAAAAAGGAAACAAATGCGATTGAATGTTAAAAATTGGGTATCGTATCTGTCGAGCTTGGACACCCTCCCCATTGTCGCCGCGAGGATGCATGATGTTTGGGCTTATTCATCATCTTCTTGTTTCCATTCAAATTCTGTGGTTATAGTTAGCAGCAGTTTGCATAATCCCTCTCTAGGGATGGCATACTTTGACGACACATCGGACAAAGCCCCTTCGAAGATTCTTGTTGGATCCAAGTCATTAGACAGTGCTAAACAGGTGAATCATCAGTTTCTATATCCATGACAATATTAAGATCCACTATCGCACCATATGGAAGGAATGTCCACATTTGCCCAGCACTGTAATTACATCAAGGTTAATCTGGAAGCCCCCGTTATTTTTTTCTTAGCAAACAAAACCAAGAGACTTACGTAGTGAACAATCATCACCGGGAAATTTGCAAGTCGGGCAAGTCCCATCGAACTGGACGCGACAGATACCACAGACATCATCCTCGGGCATATCCCAACGCCAAGTGGCAACCCCGTTCCACTCTTTGATAGTGACCTTCATGGTCGATCGCGATGTAGTCTGGTTTGAGGGCGTGGATTAACTCGTTCCAAGTAAGAAGGGAGAGAAAAGTGATCGGTGAGAGTAGTGAGTGGAGCTAAAGCAAGATAACGGATCTTTTCTGGTTTGTTACCTTTTTCCTATTTGTTTTTTTCACATGGCGGAGAAAATGATTTGTTTACGGGTGTCTCCGCATTTTAGGTCCAAATGATTAGTTACTAACTTGTTACTAACTTAGTAGTGACTTAGCACGACTAGTAATAAATAATAAGAATAATAATAAAAAATAAAATAAGAAAGTGAATACTCCGGACTTTCCCCTCACTGCGCACTTGCATTAAATTAACACATCCCTATTTTAATTCTTATCGTCCGCGATCAGATGACACCATCTGACGACATTGCCGATTCGGTATGTAAAAGTTGATTAATCCTCTTTCAATTATCTCTATATTTTCCCCAGTAAATCCGCGCTGCGAAAATGGCTTTCGCAGCTCTTCGCCATTCGATCCCTTCCCCCACTCGCCTGCTTCGTCCAACCATGTCGGCCCCTTCACAAGCCCGACTTCAATCCCAATGTCGCCAGGTTTCCTTCTCCTCATACCTGATCTCTCCCAAGGAGCTCAGTGAGGCCCTCAAGAAGAATCCCCCCACCAAGATCTCGACTGCACCGCGTGTTGTCCCCCTCTGCGCTGCATGGTTTATGCCCAATGATCCGGAAGGTCGCAAAGGGATTGACATTTTCCGGAAACATCGCATCCCTCAGGCTCGATTCTTTGACTTGGATGCGATCAAAGATGCGGAATCTCCGTACCCCCACATGCTTCCCACCGCAGAGACATTTGCCGATGCGATGAGCGAGCTTGGCATCCGGCGTGACGACGAAGTGGTGGTTTACGACACCGAAGAGCTCGGAATCTTCAGCGCCCCCCGTGTCGGCTGGACACTACGAGTATTTGGACACCCTCGAGTTCATCTCTTAAACAACTACCGATTGTGGGTGCGCGAAGGGTACCCGACGGAGACTGGGGAGCCCCGGCAAGTGGAACGGACCAGCTATCCAGTACCTAATTACGATTCGAAACTGGTGATCCCGTACTTGGAGTTGAAGGAAATTGCCAAAGAGCATAGGAAAGAAGGCGCTAAAGAAGTTGAGATCTTGGATGCGCGATCTTACGGCCGCTGGGCGGGAACTGATCCTGAACCACGACCGGGATTGTCCTCAGGCCATATTCCTGGCTCCAAGAGCCTGCCCTTTCAAGAATTATTGGATCCCGAGACGAAGACTTTTCGCTCGAAGTCTGAGCTGCGCAAAATTTTCGAAGAAAAAGAAATCGATGACTCCAAGTCGATCATCAGCTCTTGCGGCACTGGTGTGACCGCTACGATTATTGAAACCGCCTTGGGTGAAGCAGAGTACGGAGATCCTAACCTTCGGAGGGTATACGATGGAAGCTGGACGTAAGTACTTCTTATCATTCACTAAGTACCACGCCTTTTAAAAACTACAGTTGCTTACTATGTACGTCGTTTAGTGAGTGGGCACAGCGTGTCAAGCCCGCTGACGGACTGATCAAAAAGCTGAACTAGGCTGGTGGGAATTAGGCATCTCTTATCATTGCCTTGGCTGCGAATTTGCGTCAAGATGGCCCTTGATGCTTGTATGACATAGCGTTCGTTCTTTGCTTCTATGGAGGACTTTTGTGTTACGGTGACAGCATGTCAATTATCCTATAGAGTGTAACCCAGTAAATATCCTATCGAGCTTTGTTACCGCAGTATGGTTATTGAATTGAACAGAGTATCTCATCTCATTGCTTTTCTTTTGGTTGTCACCTTGGAATTTCCCTATCGAATCGATGTAGAAACGTGATGAACCTTGTAGATGATGACTGTTCCGCTTAGTCAGTCGAGCGAGTCACTCCCACGGCGTCACAGTTGATCCGCTTGCTGTTCAATGACCATTCAATCTGCCTTTACCTGGGCCTTAATATTTCCGCGAATGACTCGGTCCGACCCCCAAAATGCTGCAGATGTTCCTTCTTTGTGAACCAGAATCCCACGGTAAGTACCTTGTGGTTTGTTTGTTCCGGCGTCTTTGTGGCCTGAGGATTCCCTCGGCCTCTTGATTGACCTAATCTTAATGCCATTGCCCCCACATTCTCATATCCCTCCGCCATCAGACCAAACCTCCTTCTGAGGACCCATCCGCTAACGCCGCGGCGGCTCAGTCGCACTCGTTCAAATCAGCCATTCGGTGTAGGGCACTGCGCCGCCTTAACCATCCCTTAAGATTCACTTACGCGATCTGCTTCTTGTCGACCGCTGAAGCGATGTCGACCGGACGCAAGGTCTTCCACTGTGCCGTGGATGAGACGGCGCTGACTACCAACATCAGCGAAATCAAAAAATGGACAACCAACGGGGCGATCACCTTGGTCGTTCCTCTTTACAGTACGTATCTCCCACTATATTTTCTATCTAGCTCTATCCTTTTTATTTTATCCATTCTGTACATCTTACATTTTTCTCACCATTCTCCCTTCACTCAGCCCTTGAACGCCTGCATGCATTGAAACGAGCCGGGTCTCAAGTCGCGATCAACGCCCGCGAGGCTGTTCGCTTCCTTGACCGCGTTACTTCCGGAAAGGACAGCACTCCGGCCGATCGCGTTGCCCTTCAGGGCCCGATGGAGCAGTACGAGAACTGGAGTGATGCGGAGAAGTTCTTTTTACCGGAATTCGAAGAGGAGCCGGAGGTGACAAATGGAACCGGTGCCGGGGAGACGCCGTTGGAGAAGAAGGGGCCTACAGGAAGAGACAACAAGAAAAACGGAGCCCCGGATGATCTGTCGCAAATGCTTCTCAACAAGCTGAACTTTAAGAAGGACTCGGACGCTGCGTCGATTAATTCGGCAGGGACTCACAGTGCCCCTGCGTCGCCACCTTCATCAAGAAGTTCCCGTACGAGTCCCGAATGTGCCAACTCTCATGTGGTTGAGAATAGAAACGGAACAAGCAACCTTAAAGCAAAGCAGACGAACGGACATAAGCGATCTGCTTCCGGCTCCACCATTCCCACGGTTCCCTTGGTGCTCCGACCGCTACTCAGTGCGTTGCTGTGGCGCCTGCATAGTGGCCCGGATGCCTCCAACGCGGCTAAAAGCTGTATTCTCATTACGAATGATCGCTCCACGCAGATTTGGGCTCAGAAGTTTGGCATTGGCGTGAAGAACATCCATCAGCTGCGGACCTCCATTCAGTACGAAGAACGGGAATACAAGAATCGCTGCAAATATGTGGAAAAGACCCAAACTCAGACAGCCGAACCGAAGTCGCTGCTTTCCTACGACGACGAAAGCGACGAGGATGAACTAGTCTTTGTTCCTCGGGGCCGCGGAAAAGGAAGCTCACGAGGAGCGTCGCGTGGCGGAAGCAATCGGAAACCCGCCGCCTCTAAGAACACGGCGCCGCCTGTGGAGAGTACGATGGAGATTCCTACTCAGCCCATCGACCCCAACTCTTTCAGTCGGTCCTTGCCCATCACGACCAACAAGCAGCAGCCCACGATCGATCTCAGTACGCAATCCGGGGCTGCGCGTGGCATGGCAGGAGCGTCTCGGAACTACAATAGCGGTCGCCGAGGAGCTCCTCGTGGACCAACTCGTGGTAACAGCCGAGGCCGTGGGAAACTCTGGGTTCCTTGAGTGGACGGCAGAGCCCCGTTGATTTTGATGTCGACGGAGCATTTGTTTGCAATTTCCAACAGAGACCACTGTGGTTGTTATTCGAAGCAGGAATCATCTTCCGTTCCCGGACTGCCTACTGGTCGATGTCAGTTCAGACTGTGACTTGATGGATGAGGCGAATGGGTCCTATATGGATTGCACGGACATGAAGGATGAGTACGAGTCGGATACGGCACTTATTCGATCCATACAACCATTCTCGTGCGAGACCGATGATCAGGCTCTAGGTCAGGTTCTGGGGTCAGACGGGTCTTCTTGCTCATACACTTGCTTTCCGTTACGATGGAGGAACGAGCTTTTTGTTTTATGTCCTTCCACATGTCGGGTCTCCTGGGCCACGCACCTCTTCGACCCGACATGCGTAAACGAGCTAGCTATTCAACATATTACTCAGCAGTTACCACCCACACATATGAGAGTTTTCTTGCTTATTTTTGTTGAACTTGTTGCTATTGCTCTGTGGGAGTATGAGGGGGATGGGCAAGATGCATGCTTTAGTAGTGCTTCTGGTATTGTTTATTAAGAAAACGAGAAAAAGAAACAGACGACAAGAATGAAACCTATGTTTAGCTCGTGGTCACGAAAGAGATGAGATGAGATATGATAACCCTAGCCGTGTACAAGGAAACTCTAATGAGCCATGCCATGAGGTCATGCCCCAAAGTATTTAATTAATAGCCGCAGTTAAGGTCCCGTGGATCAAACCTCCGCATTGATGTCAACGTCACTTGACTTCCCCTCCTTCCACCCTCCCATCCTCACGGTTACTTGTATCTACATCGCCCAGCAATAAATTATAAAAACAGTACGTAAGTATCCTCCGGGACCTGACTCCCCCCACCCAATCGTCTCTTCAAGATCTCAAACCTTGCCAATACTATACAAGTGCTAGTCCTTCCATAGTTCCATACTAATCGTAGCAGCCGCAAGCAAGCAATGACAATGATCAACACCGTCGACGAAACCTCCCTCGCCACATCGCCCACTGAGCGACGCAATTCCCTGGAGAAACATCTCCTGAATCGTCCTGATCCCCAGGATCTCAAAGAGAGACACATTCTCCTCGACACCAATGTTGCTCCGTATGCTTCCTTGACTCTGCTTACTAGCTATAATCCTCACATCGTGCCACTAACAAATAACCCACAGATCTATCCAAGCAGCAAGACAGGAACTAGACCGTCAGCGCACAACTGACAATTTGAAGAAACATCTCGAGCACAGACCGGATCGTGAGGAACTGGTTGAGCGTGCGTATCTTGACATTTTCACCCATTCATCTACGCTTCTTCTCTCGCAACCGACTCTAGTCATATTCTTATATATTCGAATGCTAACTTCACTCTCATATACAAAAGGCAATATTCTCCCGCATACCAACGCAGCCCCGGCGCTTCAGGCTCACGCCCGCGAACTAGAGAAACATATGCTGGCTGATCATCTCGACCAGAAGATTCAGAACCGGCCGCAGCCGGAGGATCTCATGGCTCAGGGGATCTTGACGGAAGATGAGGATCCGAGGCAGCCTACTATTTGATTTCTGTCTTCGGCAGCTGTTGACGGGTTATGATGGATATGGGTTATGGATTATGGATTTATGGACGGAGTATATGGATGGAATAATGGGGAACATTTGGTTGTTCTGTCTTTTCGAAAATCACAAACAGATATGGTAAATAACGTACAACATAGTCCATGACACACGAGCTTGATATGGGATTGTTAATCTCAGCTCCTGGGATAGTTTAGTTTAGTTAAATCTAGCTTACCTAGTTCAGAAGATTCGCACTCTTCTATAGATACATGGATAAAACATACATACATACATACATACACAGCCTGCACTAAGCCAACCCGAACAAACCCATGAATTAATACCCCTCATCACCACCACCAGAGAGATCCGGCATCCACCCAGCCGGCCTCTCACTCCCCCTCACCAAAATCCCATAAGCAGCCCTCTCCACCTTCTCCACACTCCCCTGCATAACCTCCATCTTCTTTCCCAAATCCTTAATCAAATTATGCCGTCTGGACACACTCAACCCCTCAAAAAGCGACCTCATCTCCCTCAAATCCACCACAATCCCATTCTGCTCCCTACTCAACCCCATCTTCTTCTCCTCAGAAGCAACCGACCCAGCCGACAGCGCTGTAACCGCAAACCGCATCATCTCCCCAGTTAAATCAAACAAACCCAACAGATAATCCTCCTCCGTTACGAGTATCTCGGCGGGGATTTTCGTGCGCACTTCGGGGAGTGTGATGAGGGTCTGCGAGGTGAGATAATGGTGGAAGGAGAGCGCTTCGATGTACTCCTGAATCGCGCCGCTGAGTTGGCGCTGGTAGCGCCATTTGTTTGGGCCGGTGAGGTCTGGGAGGGCGTTGGTGAAGAGGGATTGGATTTGGGTGAAGCGGGATTGGGTTTCTTTTGTGATGTTTTCCGGGAGCGGGGCGTTGAGTTTGCGGATTCTTTGGGGTTATCTTGTTAGAATTTGTTTTATGAGGGTGTTGATGGGTTGGTTGGATGTGTTACCGTTGGAGGGAGAAGATACTGCAGTTTGTGTTAGCTTGCTTTGCTTTTGCTTGCTGGATGAACTTCTCTATGTGCATAACCTAAAGATAGATGGGAACAGGGTATGAACATACATCTTCTTACTCAGTGCCGTGATATCTCTTGAGATCTTGATTAGTCGCTCGCGCCGATCGTGGTGCTCATCTAGCTCGTTGCGGAAGGTCTCAAAGATGGAGAGAATTTGCGTCGATTGTTCGGTCATTGTAGTAGTAGTAGTCTGCTGGTTGTTGTTATTGGGTTGGAGTGAGAGCTGTTTGCCGTCCCAGGTGCGTTTGGTTCCGGCCATTTATTTGTGTCCACTGGAGTGGGATGGTGGTGATGAAATGGAGGGGGGTCATTTGCGGGAATGAAATTAAATCACTGATTGATGGGCGTCATCATTGGACTTCGGGGCTAGGACTGATCGGGATGATTATCTGATAAGATAAAATTGCTTTGGGCAGTTGGTGGCCATATGCCATAGGTTTCTTTTTTGTTTCGTTTTTCCCCATGATCTTACTATGTGGGGCTGGTTCTTTATTTATTTTTTTTTGCTTTTCTGTGCTGGGTATCGTTTGGTTGGCTGATCGCGTAGTTTCATTCTCTCTATGTTGAGAAGGGTAGTGAATATACACCTAAGCTCATCACTAACGTGCAAGAGATACATATAGTAGTAGTTGATGAGCTCGCCGCTCATGTTTCTCTAAATTTGCTTATAGATACTATTTAAAGTGACGCTAGTTGCATTTAACAAGCATTTCCAGGTGTTTCATGTGTAATTAGTAGATAGGTTCGTGAAATAATTCATTTCGAGGTTCTATACACTGAATAATCAATCATTTCTAGGCTATGACACCGTCAATTCTCTTCTGAGCCCATGGCATACGCTGGGAAATCATGTCATGATTGGGTCATTGGATATTGATTATCCTGTAATAAAGCCGCGCGCTCAACCAAACCATTCCACATAATCACTGGCCAAGATACTTGTACTTCAGAGGAGCATCACCTGCCTTCAGCCCAGTTATGGTGACTGTTTGCCCATCTCCCGGGACAATGTCCATAGCACTGTCGCTAACTCTGATGCCATCCCTTTCCTCGAAGACGAGGCATTTGACAGGCTTTTTCGCGGTGATCAACAGCTTCTGCTCGTTACCCGATTCTGAAACCTTGTTCACCTCCAGTCCTCGATCGGATAAATCAAGATACTTGAACGGCTGGGGCCAATCCACATCGCGAGCAGTAACCTCACCATCCACCCAGAGTCGAGCAGCAAGTACGTGAGGTTCGGGTTGTGTCTTATGGTCAATGACACCTTCCAGGATGTTTGTAGTGCCGTTCGGCACTATTTTGACGTTGTCACGCAGGATGGGCGCACGGACATCAAGTCCCGTATTGACGGAAAGGAACCTAAGCTCGATTGTGCCAACAGTTTCCTTCTGTAAGCTACTGGCAATCCATAGCTCGTACTTGCTCGTCTTCGGCGGCTGCGCATGAGTCACACTCCAGTCATGATGCTCTCTCCGCACACCGACAGCAATGGGCTTCAAAACACGTGCCACAGCATAGAATGCCGGTTTGGGTCGTAGGAAGTAGTCTACGATAGCCCAGGAGATAGTGGGCCAGCAATCATTTAGTTGCCAAAGCAGGGCACCTCCACAATGTCTTTCATCACCCCATTGACGACGCCATCCACGGTATCCGAACATCATTGTTTCAGCCTGGACAACCTGTGTGAGGTAAACATATGTCTGTATCAAGTTAGCCACATGGACCCTGAGGGTCGAGTCAGGTAGCATGCCTCTAAGTCCGTAGCTGTCCTCAAGTTCTCGACAAGATATGTAGCAATCCTTCGCTCGTGTCCGTCGGCCTTGTTGTGGAAGTCGAGGACATGTGACTGAGGGTATTTGTCCGCTTCATTTTCCACGAAATACTCGATCGTTGACATATGGGGGAATGCTTCCATTCCAAACTCACTATTGAAGCGCCCTCCTAGTGTATCAAAGATTTGATACTTCTCCTGAGTTCCATGCCATACTATCGATGGTTAGCATGAGCCCAATTTAAGACGCCGTTTGACTTACCATTCCACTGATGCATATCGCCCACCGTAGGATCAGAGGTTATCTTTCCATCGCCCCAAGGGCTCCCCGGATGATAAACCGTTTTGGGGGACAGCTTTTCAACAACGGAGGGCAGGAGCTTCTCATATATGTAGCGCGCCGGGAAATCGGTTTTCAGCCAGTTCTCTGGGTTCTTATCCTCGTAGTCGTAGACAAGACCAGCGCTTTCTTGTACTTGGTAGTCTTCATTGTTTCCAACATACACCACAATCGACGGGTGATGGCGTAATCGCCGCACGTTATAGTTTGCCTCCTTCTCAATCGACTCCAGGAGCTCGGGCCAGGTTGGGTAGTTACCACAGCCAAACATGAAGTCTTGCCATACCAAGACTCCAAGTTCGTCGCATGCTTGGTAGAAGCTATCATCCTCGTAGCAGCCACCGCCCCACACTCTATGCTCTATTAGCAAATGTTAGCTATAACGGACCGTCCGAGCATACCTGATCATCACTTGGCGGCCGGCAACCATCAATTCAATCCATTTGCGATACCGCTCGGCAGTGATGCTGGGCAAGAGATTATCGGCCGGAATCCAGCATGAGCCGCCACAGAAGACATCAACCCCGTTGATTCGGAAGAAGAACGACTTTCCATGCCTGTCAGGCTGCTGAATAAGTTCCGCAGTTCGAATGCCAATCTTCTTCGACACGCTGTGTATCTCACAGTCTTCTTTCTCCAAGGACACGGATATTTCGTACAGGGCAGGGTCACCATAGCCATTCGGCCACCAAAGGGACGGTTGTGCCACGTCAAACGTCACTTTCGTAACCTTGTCTTTTAAAATTGCCACCTCACGAGCGACCTCCTTGCCGTGAAGACTAAGCAGGAATCTGGCCTTATAAGAGCCAACTGAATTCGCAGCGTCCACTTCAGCGAAAGCCGAAACCTGGGCTGTCTGGTGGTCCGATGCGAGCTCCACCTCCGTCCAAACATCAGAGATCTTAGCGGAATATACCTCAAGCCGCACCTCCCGCCAGATACCTGCAGTTGACAAGAGCGGGCCCCAGTCCCAGCCCCAATGATATTGGGCTTTTCTGACGGCCATTCTGGCTGGATCACCATTGAAAGAAGCCCAGTTATGTTTGGTATCTTTCTCTCGAAGTTCTCGCGCCCTGCGCATGGCGCAGTCGAAATCGATTTCCAGCACATGGTCTCCTTCCGCCTCAAGCGCCTTAGTCACATCTATACGGTGAGCAAGGAACATATTGTCACTTTGCAGGATGACGCTGCCATCAAGCTTCACTGTGGCAAAGGTATCCAAGCCGTCAAATGCCAAGACAATCGACGATCCCGCGGCGACAGCGGGCTTCTGGAAAACGGTTCGATAGGTCCATGACTTGTCATTCACCCATCGGGCATCTAGTTCATTGAAACCAATGTATGGATTCTTCAGCCTGGAGGAACCGGGGCGATTCGTTAGCGATTGGATGGCATTGGGCATGTGAAAAGAGATGCATACTTCTGGTTGGCTTGTAGATCCTGATGAGCCACGGAAGGAACGACAGGCACCGGCATCCACGCTTCAGGCGACTGGTCATCGCTATCTTTGAAGCTCCATCCCGTAGATAGAGGGTACTGAGAGAATGCCGCCATGACGTTATCTGAGGGGGTCGAGAAGTGCCAATGGATGCTCGGACACTTCACAGCAGAGGGCAGAGAAAACTTGTGTTCATTGAACCCCAGAAAGTGGAAATTCCCCGGATTTTAGATGCCGGCTCCCCATGTTGAAAGGATCGTTGTAAGGTGCAGATTCTCATGAGTGTATGCTACATGCGACAAGGTATGCGGAGTGTCACTCCGCACCCCACGTGCTAGGATTTCCTCTTTGAGCCATTCTAGACGGAGGATGGTCCTTGCCCAATTGAGTTAAGCGCCATAAGGGAGTATGTCAACCACTGACAGTCACGTTCGCCCTCGTAAAACCTCTATCCATGGAACGCAAATAAATCTACTGCTGGTTGTCCTTCCTGAAGGAGAGACTTAGCTGAACATTGCTCCCACTTCGCTAAGTTCGTTTGGGGCCGTGAAAGACGGTTGTGAAACGGCCTTATGGGGCATCCTTACTCGATGGGGTACCTTAGCCTACCCTTAGTCACGGCAACTTCCCGAAACTGTTAAACCTCCGACGTTTCTCCCACACCTTTCCGTTCTAGACACGGAGGGCCCTCCGTCAAGCTCTCTGGATTTTCTCATCGGTCAATTGCCAGCGACATTGTTGGTCAAAGACGCCCCATACAAATGGTTGAGGGTAGCCATTAATCAGAGGTATATCCTTTCTTCGGACCATACATCGTTCATGATTCTCTCGAAAAGTAGTTAATCCCCGGGAAATTGAGTTTCTCTTATACTTTCGCCTCCATTCAAAATCTACTTTCTTTCTACAACCATATCCTACACGAAGTACAAACCATATCGACAATGTGTGGGTGCATCCTCCCTCGGCCCGTGGCCACACCAGTGACCAAATATATTCCTCCCACTTTGTCAGAGGAACTATTGAGCCACTCTTTTCCTGAGACAGTTGACGCGTCGTTTGACGCTAAGTTCTCGGTCTGACTGTCTGAGGCCCTGAGCCTTCGGGCCCTCGCCCCTCATCATACCATTGATTTAAATGCTCTAGAAGCACTCTCACACTCCTTAATGCACTAAATTAAAATGAAGGGACATGCCCTACTCAACCGTCAGTACACGGAGAAGAAAATGACGCATTCCTTGGCGCCAATCTTCCGCCGGATCAACGGTTACTTGTGTTTGAATCTGCTAGCTACTGGTGGGTGTCGTCAGTGTTATTGATTGGGAGTTCAACCCAGTCGGATGAACGGGGCGATGTTCCTTAATACAGCCATCAGTGGCTCGGATCATCCCGAATTCCTGATGTTCACTTTTGCCTATCCGGTCACCTCGCGCCGGTGCTAAGAGGACGCCTCCTGTTGATCGCAAAATAGCCTTGAACGGCTTTGGAAATTTCGGCGAAATTCTGGGGGTCTCGATCTCCACTGGTGGAATTCGGCTGCGCAGGGTATTCCCTGACACTAGCATGGCTCTCTTGCATCAACAGGTGACCTGCAATTTCAATAAACTTTGGCAGACCGAGTGAACTAACACGCGCGGGGTCACGGATATCACAGGGAAACGATTCGGCAGGCAGTTCGCCTGCGTAGGAATTAACGGATCCTCGGAGGATTGTGGTTTAGCCTAAGGGCTAGAGGGTCCGTCGATCCCTAGGTGACCATAGCGCGTGGCGGAACCGCCGTCTGCCTGGCGATACAAGCACTGGGTCGGTCGTGTATATCCGACACGAGGCAGTAAGTAATTAATTTTAAGTTGGACCCCTGCCGATGACCCCACCAGTGTAGAAACCTGGATACAGCCGAAGGCTCAGAAACCGGCTTAGCCTGTTGCCCTGCGAATAGAAATGCAAGAACAAGCCACTGTTCTCTCGCTAAGGTCTGAATGTGATTCTGCAGTGCTTTTTGTGCAGAAAAGAGGGCGAGGTCGCTATTCGTCCGGCGTGGTTTTTCTGTTCAGATTGGCTGTGGCTGGCCTGTGTTTAAGCGGGTGGACACAATTCTACTGCTCCTTCTGCTGCAGCAGGGGTATTCCCGTTGTCCCTCGTGGAGAGCCTTCAGGTCTATGGGATGGTTTCCTGATCCCCCGATTTCCTGCATCATGCTGTCTTGCTTCGATGAATATCTCTCGGGGTGCTTTGGAGATGCAGATGCACGTTACCCATTTCATCAACTGTAAGAGTGGTGCCAGCATCCTTGAATCTATAGAAAAATCTAAAGTAGAACTGGAAGCCGACGGCATTTCCATGACAGGAGCCGGGGCTTGAGGGGTCTGGCAGGGAGGTAGAGACCACCACATGGCCCTATTGCCTCCACTCCATGAATAGCGCTCTTTCCTTGGTTCCCAGGATGCCGCGTATCCTCGTAAGCTCCTCACCTGGCGTCACGAGGGGTAATAGACAGACACGGTGTCATTTAGCCACCAAGGTCAGCGGTTAACCGCTAGGTTAACTGCGTCGGATATTGGAGGATACTTTAGGACCCTGCACCTGGCCAACGAATGGTAGAAGAAAGGAAAGAATTTAATACTTCTATGTGCATGCATTAATCAAGAAATGCGGGGAAACCGCGGACAATCTCAGGACGATCTGCCTACGAGGGTTTGTTCAGCATGGCTGGCGATAGGGTTAGACGGTTCCATCGGCCTCCACTCTAACTTTCACTCTCTACTCATCCTCGCGCATCACCCGTTTTTGTTCGACTCTCAAACACTCTTAATATTCTTCTTTTGCCCCATCCGGTCCCTGACACCTTTCCCATCACCCTTGATCGTAATCGACGACGTCGTCGTATCTTGTTAATAATATTTTACCCTGTTTTCTTATCTCCTTGGGGGTCTCTATTCCCAGTGGGCACCAAACAGTGACATTTTCCGTGTCGTCCAAGGGCATTCATTCTCAAAGCGCCCCCTAATTGCCACCCCTTAAATCACCAGCCCACAATCTGCAGGGTCTCACTTCTAGTACGCTGAGAAGCTGGTGGCGGCCTTTTCCCTGGCATTATTATATTACCAGACTAGTCGGCCTCCGCTGTTTCCAGAAAAAATCCCTGGACTCGGCTGCATGCAAACTGCTGGACGTCTGCTACCTCCAATGGCTGTTTCTGATCGATTTGGATCCTAATGCATCAGCTGAGTGGGTGTCTTCTGTTTATCATTGTCTGAGATCGCCTAGAACCCGGTTCTTGGAGATGTTCCACACCTTTGAAGGATTCGAAAACCCGAACAACTCGGCCCCAGCCCGGGGTCGTGGTGAGCGCCAGCCATCCGTCGGCCGACGTGTCACTACCCTTCGTGCCTGTACATCATGCAGACATCGCAAGATCAAGTGTGACGGCGAAAAGCCGTGCGAAGCATGTCGGTGGTATAAGAAAGCCGACCAGTGTCATTATGCAGATCCCCGGCCCTCCCGCAGGTGGGTTGCTCTGTTTCTTTCTTGATTTTTAATCAGAGATCAATGCCCCTTCTTCCCCACAGTTATCCCCCCACCGAGACGGTCGAAGATCTATACATGGCTTACATGGGAATGAAAATGCAGACATGTAGAAAAACTCTCCACCACCCTGGACGAGTATCGGGGCGTGCTCGAGAAACTCTTCCCTAATATCCCACCCGAAAATTTAGTTAGCTTGCCACGCGAAAAGCTTTTGGAGCTGATGGGCAAGCCATCCCTGCTGCAGACACAGCCGCCACACCCAGCGTCGCCAGCTACCTCGGCATCGGTCGAAGCCCATGTCTCCCCCGTTTCCAACGAAGATGGCAATCTGGAATCTTTACAGACGATGCCCGAAGAATCCAGTGATTCTCAAAACTCGGGTTATACGGAGATATCCAATAATTTTTCGGACGACGTCAATGCCTTGTCACTCTCATCCAGACAGCCATCCTCTTATTTGGGCGTGTCGTCTATCAATGCTGTTCTGAAAGTGATTCTCTGCCTTGACCCTGGCGCCCTCTCTTACTTCTCTCATCCCTCGACCAACACAGACTCCGGGGACTCAGCTCTAGGATACTCACCAGCAGAAGCACAACCATGGCCGGTCCAAGAGTCTCAGCAACCAATAACGCCCCCTCAACGACATCGACCAGTAACAGAGATGCAGTTGCTCGACGCCTACTTTACTTATTTTCAGCCATTCGTGCCCATGCTAGATGAGCAAGTTTTCCGCGAGGTCTATCACTCGGGGTGTAGAAAGGATGAACGTTGGCTGGCACTGCTGAACATTGTGCTTGCCTTGGGTAGCATCGCAGCATGTCCATCGGATGACATGTCCCACACAATTTACGCCCAGCGCTGTAAGAGCTACTTGAATTTAGAATCGCTTGGATCCTCACATATAGAGACCATCCAGACTCTCGGCCTTCTGGGAGGGCAGTATCTTCATTATGTCAGTCAACCCAATCTGGCATATTCGCTCATGGGAGCTGCGTTGCGCATGGCTGCAGCTTTAGGCTTGCACAAAGAGTTTTCAGATAACCAGGAAGGGTCGTGTAAGCAGAACATATATTCGACAGACCTGAAACGGCGAGTGTGGTGGTCGCTGTTTTGCTTGGACACTTGGGGCTGTATGACTCTGGGGCGACCGAGTATGGGACGATTTGGACCGACGATAACCGTTAAGCTGCCGCAGTACCGAGAAAGAGTATGTATGCGTCCGAACTCTGTGATTCTGCCATTCTAACCCTTCCAGGGAAATGTTCTCGACATTATACCGCTTCTAGAAAACGTTCGGTTCTGCAAAATTGCGACACAGATCCAAGAAATTCTGGCTGCCGCTCCGTTGACAAGGTACCACGAAATGTCGCACTTTGATAATCAACTGTTAGAGTGGTATGAGAACCTTCCGTATATACTCAAAGACCACGAGCCATGCTCCGAATCAATTATCATCACCAGGACAGTCATGAAATGGCGGTACTACAACCAGCGTATGCTCATATACCGTCCAACCCTACTCAGCTACGCCATGCGACGGGTTCCATATATTGCTCTCCGGTCCGAAGAGCGGACAGCGATCGAAAGGTGTCGACAGATTGCAGAGGCTACAATTCAAGACATTTCTTCAACGGCCCAGTCACATCAAATGTCGGGCTGGAGTGCAGTCTGGCTCATATTCCAGGCAGTCATGGTTCCCCTATTGGGATTGTTTCTCAACGACAACACAACGAGTGACCCTAGAGCTACTGTTGCGAGCTGCCAATCTCAAGTTGAGATGGCTATGCTTGTCCTGGCCCGACTGGAACAATGGAGCCCGACTGCAAAAAGGACGTTGGGTGCCGTATCGCAGATATTGGAGGCTAGTAAGAGAGGGACTAACATGGCCAACGAGGCGGGTATTGTCAATAGCATGTTTGCTGTCTCACGCGAGGGGGCAGTGCCTCGAGCCGCTTCAGGGTTTCTTCCGTTTCAAAACATTTTCCTTCAGAATGAGGCAGGCTTTGATCCGTTTGCCCCTCCAGTTATTGACGACTCGACGGCTCAGTACCTATGGGACTTCTTGAGCTGGAGTGATAGCAGCCTATGGCCTGGAATAACGGACACCAATAGCTTCAACGACGAAACGCTGTTCGCCCAAACAGACAAAACCATGAAATATCCCAACAACGGTGCAGCCTTTATGGGGGGCTCTATGGGAGACGGTGCCTACTATGCAAATCCACCTTTGCCCTACTACTAGAGGGACAAATATATTTAAAACATCTAGCCCTTCTGGTTAAGGGCACTATTTCTTTCTTCTTGTCTCTTTTCTTCTTCTTCAGTTCTTTTTGTGCCTTCTTCTTTTTCTTCTCCACTTTCCTTTGTCTGGATATGCATCAAAGCGAGTCGTCAGTTAGGAAAGAGCACGGTATGGATGAGTGTATATAACCGGGATATTTTAAAAAAGCATATAGTGTGTATGAATGTTCATCAGTTTTTAGATGCCTATGTTTCTATTACAGACTGCATAAATGCTGTTACTTGAAGTTATGCAAGGATTGTCATGTTGCTGACTCAGCCAAAACGCCAAACGCCAAAAACCACACGTTATGTGCAATCACCATATGAACCCAGTTACAATATAAGAGTGAATTTTCCACGAATTTACCCTGTTGTAGATTGTCATATCACCACCTTATAGCTCTGCTGTGCAATCGATATATGTGTGCATTAGATTCAAGTCTCGAAATATTTGAAGCTTACTGACGTGGCCCTGATGAACTCTAGTCAATAAGAGAATTGTCGGTCATGGCTTCTTTATTTGAGAGACCATCACTGGTCTTTGGTGCCGCTATTGTCTTACGCGCTATTCTTCTTGTTTATGGCGCCTGGCAAGATGCCCACTCAGCCGTCAAATACACCGACATTGACTACATGGTTTTCACGGACGCAGCCCGGTATGTTTCAAAGGGTGATTCACCATACGCTCGAGATACGTACCGGTACACGCCTCTTCTCGCGTGGTTGCTTCTACCAACTTCCTGGGATGGTTTCTTCTCTTTTGGCAAAGTTCTTTTCACCCTCTCTGACGTGGTGGCCGGATGGCTCATCGCGAAAGCGCTCACGTCCTTTTACGGCATGAGCCCGCCACGCGCTCTCAAGTATGCCAGCGTTTGGCTACTGAATCCTATGGTTGCCAATATTAGTACGCGAGGTAGCTCCGAGGGTCTCCTATGTGTGCTAGTCATTGCCTTGCTCTGGGCTGTCTTGAACAGGAAGATCGCTCTCGCCGGAGTACTTCTCGGGGTCAGCGTGCATTTCAAGATTTACCCCTTTATTTACGGGCCGTCAATTATCTGGTGGCTGGATGAAGAGCGCGAAGGGCTGAAGCCATCTTCGCAAAAGCAAAAGCCGGAACAAGACGATCGAAGTCTTCTTACCCACATCTTCAACTTCATAACACCCTCTCGTCTTCTTCTCACTACCACTGCACTGGCCACCTTCTCCGGTCTCAACATCTCCATGTACATTCTCTATGACTTTCCTTTCGCGCAGCATACCTATCTGCATCATTTGACTCGTATCGACCACCGCCACAACTTTTCGCCCTACAGCAGCCTCCTTTATCTCTCCGCTGCCGGAGACGTCCAGGGGAGCTTTGAGTCTCTAGCTTTCATTCCGCAGTTGCTTCTCTCTGTCGTTGTTATCCCGATTGTTTTGGCCAAACGAAGCCTGCCAGGTGCGATGCTAGCCCAGACGTTCGCATTCGTTACGTTCAATAAAGTGTGCACGAGCCAGGTATGCTTCTCCTCTCTATTCCTAAGCTCTTCGTTCGCGCCGAAAATGTGAAGACTGACTTGTGTAAAAGTATTTCCTCTGGTATCTTATATTTCTTCCGTTCTACCTGCCTTCCTCTTCGTTGATGAAGAACCCAAGGCTGGGCATTACAGTTACAGCTCTATGGGTCATCGCTCAGGTATGCATACACCCTTGTTTTCTCTTCATTGCTTCCAGAATCAATAAGACAGTACACCAGGATTGCACCCACAGTACTAATTAAAACACCAGGCCCTCTGGCTCCAACAAGGCTACTACCTCGAATTCCTCGGTTTGTCTAGTTTCGTGCCGGGATTGTTCCTCGCCAGCTTGGGTTTCTTTGCAGTGAACATTTGGATTTTGGGTATTATTATTAATGATGTTGCATTGGCGGGATGTTAGGGGACTAAGGGAAGAGGAATGCGACGATGACAGTGAACCCTAGAGTCTGATCGCTGTGTCTGGTTTCTCTGACCTCGTGGAACTCTTGCATATTTTAGGGAAATCAGTCATTATACCTCAATAACTACTTCTTCGATGTACACGTCTAAGTAAAAGCAGAGACTGGTATACCAAGTACTATGAAGCACCTTGCGATGGGCTTGAAGGGGTTTCAAATTCGGTCCTCTTACTGCCATGTCCACTGGGAACCCGATAGCCCATACACAGCAAGGACGATACGCTCTTTTCAAGCAAGCTTCTAGCACACCTGTCACTAGGATAGTCCATGGCTATATACTCCGATTCCCCCACTATAACTATATCCTAACCAAACATACACATTCAAACGGTATTCAAACGTACCCATGCATTCCACCACAGTATCCCCATTCACTACTCAAAACGCAGATACATAATCCATCCCACACACTTCCACGAAGACCGCTACCCCCTCAAACCAGCTCCTCCACCTACGAAAAACCCAAGCTAAATCCCCCAAACACCCAACGGATCCTCTCCACCCCGATCCACCCTCATCCGCTGCAAAGTTTTCACCCTCTTAACCAGCGTCCCGACACAAATCGGTCCAAAGAGAGTGCACAGCGAAATCGCCCACACAATAACCAGATATGTCTCCGACGAACCACCGCTAGAGCTACTCCCGAAGAACCCCTTCGACTCGGCGAGCGAAGCAATTAGATAACCAACTTCGCCGCGGGAGACCATCGCCAGGCCCAGGATCGACGCCGGATAGAGGGATCTGGGCTTCGGTGGGAGAGTCGAGGTTGGTTGTGCGGTTCGGGTTGCTTGTTCGCTGGTGACGGTTTCGTGTGCTTGAGTAACTGGTTGGGTTGGTGTTGGCTGGTCTTGTGACTTGTCCTGGAGGTTCTGGGGGTCTTGCTGTTGTTGTGTCTCTGGTGTTCCTTTCTTTTGCTTCTTGGAACCGGTTTTGGGACTCGCGCAGAATAGGACTACCCGGGAAAACGGCTTCTTGAGAACCCGGAGAACGCTTGAAATAGGTTGAGACGAGAACCGCACGAGCCAGAGGCCGGTGATTAGCTTGCCGAATGCCATGAGGATGGCGTAGATGACGCCACGCCAGACTATTTTTCCGTTGAACATTTCCGTGATGGGGATGGCGAAGCCGATTGAGGCCTTTATCCTACCTGTTAGTAGTTTTCATAGCTTGGTTGAACTGAGCGACTTACGAAGAACAAAGGGACCAGGATCCTGGTCACCGGTTCATGATAGTATTTCTCATAGACCATACTCCCGGTGGGAGTCTCACGTTTTGCGCTGGTAGTCTGTTGGCGAGTCGTTTGGTCATTCTGGTTGGTATCCTTCTCTTGACCGGTAGAATCCTCCTCTTGAGAGGCAATCACCATTCCTGGTTCAGTAGACACATTACCATTACCAGAATCTCCAGCCCCAGAATTCTCCTTGAAGAAGTCACCCATCCAAGACGTCATCACACCAGCCAGATACGCAGCAAAAAGACTCGAAGTGCCCGCATAAGTAGCCCCAGCCACCATCCCCACCAGCAAGCACGTATTCACCAGGAAATAAAACTGAACTGTTCCCGTAAACGCCGGGAACCTATACTTATGGGCCAGAAGCACCCTTAAAGCGGGTCTAAGGCCCAACAGACACAAAAGCCACACACCAACCCCGAATCCGATGGAAACGAAAACAGGCCGTATAACTGTCACTGCACTGAACGAGTCACTACTCCCGCCTAGGTTGGTGATGATCTGTACCAATACCAGTCCAACGACGTCATCTAACATGGCTGCGCCGGTGGTAACCGTGCCCAGTCGCGTCTTGATCAGATCTGTAGTGGAGAGGATGGTGAACGTGGTTCCCAGACTGATTGCGCTGAGAGCCGCTCCGGCGGAGAAGGCCTGGAGGGGCGTTGCGGATACCAGTTCAGTGAGAATGAAAGAGAGACCCATCGGTGCACAGATACCGGTAATGGCTACTGCGAGCGAAAGCAGGAGGTTCGCTTTCAGGGACGGGAGGGATGTTGACAGCCCGCCTTCGTAGACGAGCATTATCAATCCGAGATAACCGAGCTGTTGGATCACGATTTCCATGTCCCGGGTGAGCCATTTTGCGCCGGGAGTGCCCCAGAGGATGCCGATGAAAAGCTGGCCGATTAACCCACAGTAGACGAGCTTGTCGAGGCACACATTAACTAGGTTTAGGACTAGTAGGAAGCCTGTCTGGTTGAGGATTGTGCTTATGGCTGGCTCATGGTAGGCGAAGGCTGTTTCGCTGATCGCCATTTTGAACTGGTGGATCTGGTGGTTGATCTTTGAGTATGAATTTGGAATGATATCGTGAAGAAAGACGCTGTGGCTCTGGCTATATGGGTAATACTAGTGTTTTCTGATGGTTTTGTACTAGTAAATTTTTGACGGTAAGGGACTCCATCAGAAGATATGTTTGCACCGTTGGTGGGTGGGAGAATTGATCAATTGCGAGGTGAGCTGGACTTGAACTTGCGATAGTTGCGTGAAGACGGCAGATGTTAGTAAAGAACTGAAAGGGCAGCGCAGGCGGGAGACCACTTAGTCTAATAGAAATAGCCTAAAGGCGCTCGGTAGATAACGATCTCGGCATCCCGATGCCAAGTATGCTATGACCTCACAGATAAAAGTCGCTATTAAGCGAGTGTGACTATGTTATTCTTTTCCTTGGCTATCGTAGTATTTAAAGGGCCATAAGGAGTAAATCTCCTAGTCAGGATTGGCCTAAATATGCGAGGTGGGCGGACTATAAAGACGTTTAAATCAGTACTATATGGCTTGGGATCCGTAGGTTTTTAGGGCTAAGTGGAGACTTCGCATGTATGTGCGACATGGAGGCAGTGAGGAAGTCGAATTTAAGCATAAGAAACTACGCATAAACGAAGTACGCAGCATAGAATTGAGGATCCTTATATCTTTCTCACTCGTATACCACTCATCCTTTCCCTAGTCCCTGGTATACTATATCTGAGTCCACAATTCCCTTGCCCAGCGGCAATCATAGCCCCTCCTCCGTCAAATGGATAAGACCAAACAAGTCATCACTAGAATCGAGTCGAGTTGCTGCTTTATCTGATAACCGTACATTCGTTTTCTGGGGCACTCCTTATCTCGCCAGTTTCCCGGTTCACGAGACTCCAAATGGCGAATCCGCCCGAAGTGAATCCGAGGTTATAGTTGACCACAAGCCAAATTCCATAGTATCCATTCACTGTGCAAAAGGTATCCTGGTGATTTCGTTAGCGTTACATTTTTACTTAGACGTGATGTAGAAAAGCTAGGCCAGGATTGGGTACGAACTGCCATGGCTATTGTAGTGTCTCGGATACGATTTTAGGATATCGGATGAAGACGTGTTGATTAGGTAGGAGCTTGTAGCAAGATTGTTTTGGACGATTTAAGTTCGGTGGTCCGTTGGGAGGTTTAATACAGAGGTATGACAGCCTCGTCTTAGTTGTTTGCTCTGATAGGATGATCACCACCAATAATGGTTCTATCGTTAAACTGACATGTGTCGGGATGTCTCCTGTCAACGTGGGCACTTCATTGCCATTAAGCGTCCTACATTTCCGCCATGGCGCCCCGGAATGGAGATCATCGAATAAGAATGGCCTTCGCAGACGGATACAATGCCGTTGCAACTAATCATAACACGATACCGTCTTATAAAGTCAGCTGCCAGAACTAGCACTGATGCAAGTTATTTGCTACCCCAAAACCCCATCAGCGAGGTGTCTTTCTCCATCGGGCTGGATGCCTCTCTTAGTACCATTTTATTGGCTGGCTTTCTTTGCTTTTTATACATCGCTCAGCTCAATACTACGATGTCATTGGCGCAAATTGTTACTACACTTGCTATGCTTCAAGGCTGGTGATTTCCCCTGCCCTAATTGGATGACAGCCGCAAAAGCAAGCCTAGTATTACAGCGCACTTCTGCCTCTAACCACGACAGTATGACTAACCTGTCTCAAAAGACTTGTTGAAAATAGAAAAACGTGGGAGTTTGATTTAATGCACCTATAAGATAATATAGGCCCTAAGGGGGAAAATATAACAGAACGATTTGATAGAATGGCATGGAGTGGAATTGTTTGAAAGTAGATCTGCTTACATTCTTTTCGAAACAGCTGCTGATTCTCTGGGAGAGCAATTCCAATTTCGTTTGCATTTTAATAGGAGTTCTGTCCCTGGTCATACCCTTGTATAAGCGACCTAGCTATATCAACCCTCTTTAATACTCAATCTCGTATTCGGATAAAGTAACAGATGCTGGGTAAGAACTGAGACCGGACTATACTTCCCAGATCGCATAGGAATGATGCTGTCGGAGTTACTCCTTATCTATAAGCAATGCCGATCAAATAATTCATTCAAACTTTATGCAATGCCACTGCTTCCAGTAAGTATGCATACTGCAGTGAATAGACACATCTTCATGCATGCGGGCACAAAACCCATCCTGAGGCACCGATTCCTTTATACATCCATTGCGTCACCCGCCTCTGCCTAATTGTAAATGGAGGTATAATACTCCAACAACGTCCAACAGAAACATTACCACCACACTTCAAGTTCCCTTCACAATCATCAAATCACTCAATTATCATAAACCACCACCATCAACAATCCAAACCATGTCCACCACACTCCCCACCGGCGCCAAAATCATCAACGGGGTCAAGACCTTCATTCCCCTCGGTATACACATACCTACCTACCTACCTACCTACCTACCTACCTACCTACATCTACATCCCCACCTCCCATCCAAACAATCCACAGAGTACACTACAAATCAACAAACTAACAAAAAACCAACCAGAAAACAACCCCGAAGTCCACACCCACCTCGCCACAACCCTCTCAATCCAATCCCTCACCTTCCACGACATCTTCACCCTCTCCCCGCCTCCCCAAGACCTACCCCATCCCATCAACGCCCTAATCTTCCTCGCTGCAGCACCCATCTACACCCGCGCCCGCTCAACCCTCCAATCCACCCTCCCAAAATACACAACCACCAATGAAACAGACCCAATCTGGATCCCTCAGACAATCGGTCACGCTTGCGGCCTCATGGCCTTTCTGCACTGCGTGCTGAATCTCGATGACGGGAGGCATCTAGCTTGTGGGTCTAAGTTAGCGAAGCTACGGGAGGAGCTGGTCTCGTTGGCGCCGGGGGATCGTGCTAAGGCGGTTTATGAGGCACTGTTTCTGGAGGAGGCGCATATGGATGCGGCGCGGGGAGGTAGTTCGGGGGTGCCGGGGCCGGAGGAGGATAATGGGTTTCATTTTGTGGGGTTTGTGAAGGGCGGGGATGGGAGGGTTTGGGAGTTGAATGGGGGTATGCCGGGGCCTTTGGAGAGGGGGGTTCTTGGGGATGGTGAGGATTTGGTTTCGGAGGCTGGGTTGAGGTTGACGGTTGGGGATTTTATGAAGGCTGCGAAGGAGGTTGAAGGGGGTGGGTATGGGGGTTTGGGAATTTCTTTGGTTGGGTTGGTTGGCGTGTAGTTATCTTAGGATTCATAGTGAGTGGTGATAGTATGTGGGGATGGGATATGGGATATGGGATATGAGGTAGGCTGCGTTGTCTGTCAGCAGACGAATATACCGAGTATGGAACATGTTACAAATGGAAAGCAAGGTGCATAAATCATCAATGGTATTGAACTACCTGAGTAGGAGACTATCACAGTACGATACGTATACACTACAAGGCGTAGATACAAGGATGTTCCAGATCGTCAATGGAGGTATGCCATCTCAGCAAAGCTGCAGGACACACATCTAGTACGTCACTGGTCGGAGAAATCTCACTCTCAATATCAGCACTTCTTCGGCACAACCACAGCCATGAAAGGGCTAGATTGCAATTTGACATCCGTGCTAGTTGACCTGCCACTGTTCCCACACAACCAATACTATAAGCGGACGAGAGGATGGAAGGGAAGAAGGTATTATCGTTATTAGTTAAACATATAGCGTCATGGCAAGAAGGGTAGTATGAACAAGGGCCATGCGCGGTCATCTGCTGATAAAACAAAGGCGTCGTAAATCCGTAACTCACGCTTACAATTCCGGAATTTGCTTGGCAGGTGGGCGAAAGTTGCCGCTCTTCAGCTCTTGGAACGCAAGGTCAAAGCGGGCGCCCAATAACCAGGCAGCTGTAAG
The DNA here is from genome assembly GCA_009193525.1 of Aspergillus sergii. Classification (NCBI taxonomy): domain Eukaryota; kingdom Fungi; phylum Ascomycota; class Eurotiomycetes; order Eurotiales; family Aspergillaceae; genus Aspergillus; species Aspergillus sergii. The sequence goes on along the minus strand of ML741835.1, from coordinate 134,420 downwards.
CTAAGAACAGTCAGTCTAATCCATCACAGCTCCTGTCGTGAAGAACATACCATAATGATCGACACGATCAACACAATCACACCCATCAACGCCAACATGAAGTACAGATCCTGGCGTGTTTCAGCTTCCTGTCTGGCCTTCTCCTTTTCAGCTTCCGACTTCTCGCCTTGCACCTTGAGCTTGGCTTGTGCAGCAGTCTGCTGAGGGAAGATTGTGTCGATGAACTTCTCAATCTGGAAACAGTCAGTATGTTTTGTGCCAGCATTCAAAGCAGTGATAGCATACCTTTCCACAAACAATGCTGATCTTGAGGAAGTTGGGATCCTTAGGAGTATTCTTCTTATGAATCCGGCGAGCATAGCGACGGAAGGTATCACAGAGAACATGGAGGTTCTGGGTCGACTCCATCATCAACTGACAGGCCTCACCCTTGGTGATCTTAATATTACGATCGAACATGTCCGGGTTGCGGAAGCAAAGTTCAAGGGTAGCAATAGCCATGGCCTGGGGAATGGCGCAGAAGTTGAAAACACTCTGCTCCCGCAGGCCAGCGAGGTAAAACAGGCACTCTTCGGCGTGCTCCAGAGCATTGAGAACCATTTCAGATCCACAGTTGAGAGCAGTCTCGCGGTTCTCGGGCTTGAAGAGATCCTCAAACTCGGTGACATACTTGGACCAAATTTCTTTGGGCCAGAAGTGTCGGTCATCATCGTGGTCTTCCCGCACATCACGAATGATGTTAGTCTTCTGCAGAAAGAGTCCCATGGACTTGTGTAGACGCGGACGCGAGAGCAGTGCTGGGTTGCCGAACTCAGCCTCAACAAAGAGGCGAGTCAGCCCTTCACCCACCAAGCCGGCGACATAGTAGCAGTAGAGATCATATTCCTCGATTGTCTTGACGCTGGCATCCTCAAATTCCGCCTTTCGACAGTAATCGGCCATACCATTACCCATCTTATCAGTGATATCCTTGATGATCTCGCGGTAGGCCGGCTTCATGTTCTTGAACTCGGTGATAACATTGTGAAACTGAACCAGCAGTTCACGGTCTTTCTCTTCGGGGCGGTTTCCATCGAACGTCCAGCCATCTTGCTCCAGGTAGTCCTTAAACTCACGCAGCATCGGCTCCTTGGTTTTGAGAGGAATCGACGTGTCGTCTTCGATGGTATCCAACCCGCGAAGAACAAGGTAGAAAACACATACGGGCAGTAGCAGCTCGGGATGAAGCTCCTTGATCACAGCGCTGAAACTACGGCTTGTCAAGTCAAGGAACTTGAAGCAGGCCTTCTGCGTTTCTGTTTCATTGTTCACATTGCGTTCATGGACAGGGTTGTGCCAAACTTTCCTATCGCAAGGGAAGAATGAACCTCTGTAAGCGTTGGCACATACACCTTCACAGTGAAAAACATTGCAAGTCGAGGGTATGTGAACTTACCACTGAACGATGGACCTCAACTGGTTGGGGCGGAGCATATAATAGAGGACTTCGGTAGCACGCATGATGGCGGTTGTACGGGGCACAGTACAGGAAAGAAAGAAGGGCAAAGGCAAATTAAGCGATAGAAACAAATTAAATAGATACGCTGTGTCAAAAGGAGATAGTCATACAGAAAATAAGGGAAACAAGAATGTGAGGAGTGAAATGGTACGGAGGTTCCGAATTGTTACTGTACAGTAGTGGACAGATTGCGAATAGTCTCACAAACTAGAGAGAGCTGAGGGAATATAATAGGGATAAGTGGGGATAGAGTAAGGCAATTGAGTTAGAAGTGAAAGGTGAGAAGGGGGTATTAGGGAGGTTCGAGGTAAAAAGAGGAGTAAAAAAAAAGGAGGAGAGGAGGGAGTGGTTGTTGAAAAGGAAGAAGAAAGCAGCAGGGATTTTAAAATGAGAGGAACAAAGACGCACGTTCGGTTGCAGGAGCCTCTAGCTTGTGGCTAGAGCCTATTAGCGTGTCTAGGCAGAGAGGCTGGTGCGCATGACGCGGGATTACCATCAATACATCGCGGTGAACAATATCGAGCGGTGTGGCTGACCACCCGCATGACAGTACGGTGACAATACGATCCCTTTTAGGGTCGGTCCGGGCAAAAGTCATGGGCGCCCCGCGCATGACGAAACTCCCGTCGGAAAGCATCGTCAGGCAGAAAAAAAAAGTTAGTTGTGTACCTATCAATACTGCTACTACACCGTCGACTGTTTCGGCTGTCTTCTTCGTCTCCTATTTTCTGTTCCTCCCCTCTACCTATTTTTGTATCTTTAAATTCTACTGCTCTGTGGTCCTGGAGACAGCCGGGATATACGTCCTGTTGGGTTGAACTCCACAAAATACCGCATCATGGTCGCAGATACTACGTACTACGATGCCCTGGGGGTGCCTCCCACGGCAACCGAACTTGAAATCAAAAAGGCATACCGCAAACTTGCCATTGTCACTCACCCTGGTATACTTCATTCGCTCACGTCATACACTTTCTCTTGATTTTAACCGCCCACAGACAAGAACCCCGGAGATGAGACTGCGCATGCGAGATTCCAGGCGGTACGCTAGTTCTTGCCTTGATATAAAGATGTTCGCCCGCTAGCTCTTGATACTTACTATTCCGTCAGATCGGAGAAGCCTACCAAGTCCTCAGCGACGAAGAACTGCGAAAGCGATATGATAAATTTGGCAAGGAGGATGCAGTCCCTGGTGGCGGTTTCGGTATGTGTGCTCTTGGTACCGCGGATAACTTGTTCTTGACTAATACCCGGTTGAAGAGGACCCATCGGAGTTCTTCAGCATGATCTTTGGTGGCAATGCTTTCGTCGACCTTATCGGTGAAATTTCTCTCATGAAGGACCTCACCACTACCATGGATATCACCATGCAGGAGATGGAGGAGGATGAACTGGCTGCATCCGCGGAGGAGAAACTGAATATCCACGAGGAAGAAGCCAAGGCGGCGGCTGGCACCTCCGCGGAGGGCGCTGCTGCTGCTGCTGCTCCTGCTGCTGCTCCTTCTCCCGCTGGTAGTGCAACCGCTGCGGATGCCCCCGCTTCTGAAGAGAAATCCGAGAAACCCACTCCAACGCCCAGCTCCGGTACAAGTACGCCTCGTCGCTACCTTGGTCAACAAGCCATCATGGACAAGTCAGAGGAAGAAGCACGGATGGAGGCAGCTGGTCTGTCTGCGGAGGAGAAGGAGCTACACAAGAAGAGCAAGAAGAAGGGCGCTTTATCCCGGGAACAGGAGGAGCGCTTGGCTGCATACGAATTGGAGAGGAAGAAGGCCCGCGAAGAACGAGTCAACACATTGGCCACGAAGCTGGTGGACAAGATCAGCGTCTGGACCGAAACGGACAAGGGCGCCGATGTGACACGCGCATTTGAGGAGAAGATCCGCCTCGAGGTAGAGAATCTGAAGATGGAGTCATTCGGTCTTGAAATTCTGCATGCGATCGGTCAAACATACATCCAAAAAGGTAGCTCATTCCTGAAGTCCCAGAAATTCCTCGGTATCTCGGGCTTCTTCTCCCGGTTGAAGGACAAGGGTACCCTCGCCAAGGAGACATGGACCACCATCTCGACTGCCATTGATGCGCAGATGACCATGGAGGAGATGGCCAAGTTGGAAGAGCGCGGTGGCGAAGACTGGACCGACGAGAAGAGGGCTGAGTACGAGAAGAAGGTCACAGGCAAGATCTTGGCGGCTGCTTGGCGGGGCAGCAAGTTCGAGATTCAGAGCGTGCTGCGTGATGTATGTGATCAAGTCCTGGGCGACAAGAAGATCAAGTTGGACAAGCGTGTTGAACGTGCTCATGCCCTGGTCATTGCAGGTAATATCTATCAAAAGGTAAGCACAATCTTTGCCCACGTTTCCTAGGCCGGGATACTAACACAATGCAGGCGGAGCGTGACCCCGAGGAAGAAGGAGACTACATGGCGTTCGAGCAACTTATGGCCGATGCCATGACGAAGAAGGGCAAGGATGAGAAGGAGAAGAAGAAGAAGGAGAAGAAGTCCAAGCATGAACACGTTGAAGAATCCACCGCTTAGATACCTGTTCTCGATACATAATCGATTACCCCTTGTGTTTTGTGCATATCTTTCTGTGCCTTCTCTTCTCTTCTTTTCTTAATGTACCATTTTGTGCCTTCATGCCCTAGCGTTGTCTGGTTGTTCATGGGCGGATTAGATTGTTGGATACCTGTTCTACCTCCAATTGTAGCAATCCGCAGCTTCACCTATGACTATGGTCCAACCATATATCTCGGTTGTATGTAATAATACTAAATTTCTTCTTGCTCTCAATGTACGTCTCTAATACGTCATGAGCGATACTTGAATTGTTCTCGATATTGGTGTAATTACGCAATACCAGGGAAATTATATATATCTTAGCCGATCGACAGGGATACTACTCAGACCCCTTCCTCCTAAGTTATCTATAGTAAATTAAAATGTACCCATCCTTTTTCCGAATAATAATTCCCAGTGTATCTAGGTATTGGGCTATGGTAGACGTACGGAGTAGTTCCAGCACGCATACTTGGGTACCTAGGGTTGATCCGGAACCCCTCATGGGTTAGGTTATTATTACGGGATTATTATGAAGACGACACCAGTAACTAACGTTCTCCCATTGATCGGTTAGATCTGATCGTCAAAGATCAGACGTGTAACCCCGCAAAAATTGTGTCACTGCTATAGAGATAGATGTACAACATGAGGGGAATCGATGATCGCGTGAGCACATACCCCATTCGGACCTTCGGTTTAGTCCCGCCGGGGAACAAAGCCCTATAACTAACTGCCTATATTTTCTTCCCATGCCTTACCTGATAACCCACCCAATGAATCACACTATGCATTACCCACTAATAACAGACTAATTCCGCTAAGCATCCTTAGTCCACAACCACGCCCCTCTCACTGGCGGATTGCACCGATCCGCAGGGACGATGATACCTTGCGGAATGTCCGATCCTCGTAACGGAAGGTGCACCGTAGATCCCTTCAGCACCCAAAGATAACATGGCTTGACTGTTGGCTTAAATGGCCCAATTCCTCATCTGCCTGCCTTCACCGGCCATTGCCAGGGAGCTTATACTATTTAAGACGTACCATCACCCACCAATTTCCATCTTGCATCCCAATTGCCAACCGCTCGAATAAATTCGCATTCTGCCACAGATGCAGCAATTATTGCAATCAACGGCAGCCCTGCTCGCCTTCCAGGCAGTAGTAGGCGATGCTGCACCCACCTCAAGCTCATCAGCCGCGGCACCTGGTCCGACTGGGGCCAGCTACCCGTCTGGATTTGACATGTCCACCAGCTGGGGCAACCTTAGCCCTTATAAGGACCAGCCTGGGTTCGAGGTGCCGAATGGTGTCCCAAGGGGCTGTGAGCTCTCCCAGGTCCATGTCCTCCACAGACACGCACAGCGCTATCCTACGTCGTGGAAACTGGACGGTGGCGTAATTGAAGATTTTGCCCAGAAGCTCAAGAATTACACCAAGCGCCATGACAACGCGACGGTCGGTAAAGGAGCTTTGTCGTTTTTGAATGAGTGGGAGTATGTGCTCGGAGAGGACCTTCTGCTCGTATCTGGTGCTGCGACGGAGGCGACGTCCGGTGCAAATGTTTGGTCTAAGTATGGTCGCGCACTTTATCATGCCCCTGTCGGTGTCGCGTCTTACGATTCTTCGTTGAACGTCTATCCCAATGGGACCGAGCGACCGAAACCGATCTTCAGGACAACAGACCAGGCCAGAATCTTGGAGAGCGCCCGCTGGTGGTTGAGTACGTTCGCTACTAATCAGTGTATTTGTGCTGTGCTGACTTGTTAGGCGGCTTCTTTGGCAATACCGGCGCCAATAGCTCCTATTCGGAGTATGACCTTGTTATAACGCACGAGGGCACTGGGTTCAACAACACCCTGGCGTCCGACGGTTCCTGCCCCGGAGACTTAGAAGAAGGGTAAGCCCTGACTTTGTGTTTAGTATACTGTGTGCTGACCGTTTCAGCGATGATTCGGGAGAAAAGTTCATCCCAAATCTTACTAAGGATGCCCTGAAGAGGCTGTCGCATTTCCTTCCTTCTGATTTCAACCTCACGGCCTATGATGTGGTGGGCATGTTCAGTCTCTGCCCATACGAAACTGCGGCGCTAGGCAGCTCATCCTTTTGCTCATTATTCACGGAGCAGGAATGGCGCGATTTCGAGTACTTCATTGACCTTCAGTTTTATGGTAACTATGGATTCGGCGCCCCAACTGGCCGCGCTCAGGGCATTGGATATGTTCTAGAGCTGGCAGCCAGATTAGAGGGCAAGCGGATTGAGACCAGCGATACGAGTATCAACACTACTATCGACTCCAAGCCTGCCACATTCCCTCTCAACCAGCCATTGTATATGGACATGTCCCACGATGATGTGATTGTCGGGGTACTGGCCGCTCTGGGTCTCAAGTACTTCAACTATGGATCAAAGGGCTTGCCTGACGATGTGGCCCATGCTATCCCCCGTAACTTCAAGCTCAACGAAGTTACACCTTTTGGAGCACATCTGATTTCCGAGATCTGGACTTGTCCTGAAAAGACTAACTTCCACCAACTGGATGGCGCGCTGTACAAGAACCCGGATCTTTCCTCGACATCAGACACCACAGATGTTATTCGGTTCGTGCTGAACGGCTCTCCGGTGTCGCAGGAGGGCCTAGACGGATGCGAGGGCTCTATCAATGGCTTCTGTGGTGTCGAGGACTTCCTGAAAGGTGTTCCCAAGCTGAAGGAAAAGGCCGAGTACCAGTATGCTTGTTTTGGGAACTACACGGCCGGTCACCAGGTTGGCGATGGACGCCCTGAGTGATATGTGGCTCATGATGTGCAAGTCATATGAGTGACCATCTAATGTTAGTGAGTTATGCTACTCATGTACATCCATTTTGTATACATATACAATGATATCACTATGAATAGCAGTGTCTGCGTTAGTCAATGAACTCGTAGAAGAAAAAGTGAACGCTGTAACCTAGACGTTCTCATAGTCGTCACAAAGACCCCATCCACTCATAATGGTTGCGAAATGTGCACAACAACGATGTAATAATAGGATACGTCATTAATAGGCTCGTTTTCTGCTTTCATATCACTCATACCCTTGAATACTCACCATCTTCATTCCTTCACCCAGCACTACAACAAGCTCATACCTTACTACAGCCATCAAACTAGCTCTATAAGCCCCCAACATACGAATCTACAACGATATCCAAGCCAGCAGACAAGTCCACAAATATCTAAAATGTCTACCGTCTCAAGCAACCACACCGACAAAATGACCAACAAGACAAACCCACCCACCACCTCATCCTCCCAAACTTGGATGACTGCGAGAACGAGTAACAGGACCTCAAACACACAGCCCATCGTCTGCTCATCCGCCTCCACAACGTCCCTACCAACCCTCACAGACAGCACTATAGACGATGATATCGAAATCCCCTCCATGCTCTCCACCACAACAGAATCATCCCTAACATCCTTCTTTACACCTCTAAACGAAAACCTCGTCTCCTTCGAAGACGAACTCTCCAGCTACGTAGGTACCGTCACCGACTCTTGGACCGAATGGGCTCTCGACCCTGAACTAGGCTTCGATAACTCTATTTCCGATAACGTGGCCCCGAACTCGGATCTCGATATCCCACAGACACCATGGGAGCATGACAACGAAGATGGCATTCTCATCATCCGCGGCCCAACAATCCTCCTCACCACCCTGAAACAGAAGACTGTATCCACGTTCCTCAAGAAAAGGGGATACAGCGCCCCAATCCCCCTCAGCAAAACCCTAGTGATTAGGAACTTCGACTCGAATATCAACGAGTCCAAGAATGATTCGATGCCTTGGTCCCCATATACCCTCTCAACAAGGCTTCTTGCGTTAGAGCGTTATATCCAGGATACGCCCGGCACAAAGCTCTCGACCATATACCCCCCTATTGAAACCTGGGGGCGCAGGAAGGTCGGGTATCGGGCTATATGGTGCATTGACCGGGTATTCCGATTCCATAGGATCTGTATTCGGGGGTTCGGGGTGGATGTAGCCTGTGTTTCTGGTTTGGGTGGGGTGCCTGTTGTTTTGCTGGAGGCGAATAGGGAGGTCCCTGTTAGGGCTTGGAAGGGGGCTGTGAGGGATGTCGGGTTGGCTGGGTTGTGGGATTTGGGGATGAAGATGGGTAGGGATGGGGAGGGGAGGGTGGAGGTTGATGTGGATGTGGATTTTGGTTGTGGGGGGTTGGGTGTCGATGGTTTTGTTTCTTCTTCTTCTTCTTCTTCTTCTCCTAGAGGTGAGGAGGAGAGGGTGAGGGAATGTTTGGTTTATCTTGGGGGTAGGGGGTAGGGATGTACTCTTCTATGGGTTATGTTTTCGGGATGTCAGTGATGAGTTGCCTTTTCCTACGACTGGTTTTTCCCCCGTATTGTGTGCGGGTTTTACGGTCGTGGGTTTTTTAATGGCGCTCATGTATCTCTTTTTTTTCTTTCTTTTCTTTTCTTTTCTTTCTTAGTATATTTAGTTACTTGCCTATCGTGATAAGTTATGGTTACGCTCCGGGCACGGTCAAGTTATGTATGCCTGTGGCTAGATCATCGTTATATTAATGTCATTTGTTTATATCTAGAGAATAAGTCTGTTTATCGTGCCTTCATAATCCATATACTCGAACATGTCAAACTCATTATGCGTATGGGTATCTAGCAACGGTTACCAAGAGGGAAGCCGGCCATCTATCGCTTACAGAGATCAGAGGAAATCAGATTGAAAAGAAGAAAACGACGGGAAAGAATGATGGGTATCCCGCTCGGACAATGCCAGCATTGGCCACGATGCAAAACAGTTGCTGAGTGGAATGTGAACAAGGCCATGCCATGTAGACATTGGTGAACAAAAGAAAAAGGCATACAAGATGGTTGTGGTGTTGGTGGCAAGGTTACAGTGTCCCGCTTATGTTGTCTCTGTGGTAGCCTCCGTGGCCTCGTCAGCCTCCGAGTTTGGCTCCGAGTCTGGTAATTCCGGTAGGTAAGAAAGGTCCTGAGGATCGCTCGCTCTCAGTAGACCTCGGCCACTTTCGCGGAGGTCAGCTATTTCCTCTGGTGCAAGGACTCGTCCTCCAAGTTGGATGTCATTTACATGCACGGAATACTCAAGGGCTTTCTTGGCTTCCTTGATTAGTTCCTCCGTCCAACCGAGGCAGCGTTTAAGACTTTGATTCATTTTCTGGCTGTCGCCCAGAAGCTCTTGATGTTTAGCAAGGTCGATGAAAAACTTCTTCTCATCCTGGGCGCGATGTCGTGCATCATGTTCAGCCAAGGAATCAGGACTAAGAACGCCTTCATCCACCACAGAGTCCTCGTCGCTCAACTCGGAAAGTTCTTCGGGTGACTGCACCGAAGAGTGTTCGTGTTCATCACTTTCGTCTGCTTCGGCCATGATACCCAAGGAAGCCCCGGAAACAGAACGGCTGGATGGTGCCACGGACAGGCGACCCGCACGGCTAAGACGTCGGTATCTTCGCAGCTCCGCGTTTTGCTTTCGCATTTCGCGTTCGAGCGTGCGATTGATTGCGAGGAGTGACGAATTACTGATCTCGAGATCGAGGATCTTGCGCTCCGTGCGGGCACTAATAGCCACATCGTCTTTGGCCTGTCCTGATTCAGACTTGACCGGACTCTGAAGCGAAGAATCATGGGTCTCTACAGACGCCGCGGATCCATTGCTAAAGATTCGAGGTCGGAGTCCCGGAAGTGGTTCGGAAGCAACAGCGCTAGCGTCGATTTTGATGTCGGAGGGGGATATGATGATGGGACTTGGCCGCAATGGTTCTCTTGGAGAAGTAGCACTATGTCCCGAGTCGACACTGGATGATTTCATATGCCTTGGAGCCGGCGGGGTTGGTTTCGGGGAAAAGTGACTCATGGGTGGGCTCGGCATGTGCGAGACGATCTGGGGCGCAAAGTCAAACCGAGTGCCAGCCTGAGAGCCAAATTGTGGTCCAGTCTGTGGGCCGAGTTGTGAGCCGACTTGCGAGCCAACTTGCGAGCCAACCTGCGAGCCGACCTGAGAACTAACACCGTCCGACAGTCGGGGAGAGGAGGCATTTAGTCTGGGGGATGCCAATCGCGGAGATGCCGACGGAGGTTTAGAGCCAACAACAGAGCGAGTAAACCCGATCGAGCGTCGTTTGTACACTGGCGCTGTATTCAGCTCTTCCGACGGGCCCTCTTGTTCCCCATTAGCATATACAAAAGTGGGGTGGGATGGTTTCGCCGCTGGCTTTGGTCGGCTATCGACATCTGGATTCGATCGCGCATCGGAAGCGTGGAAAAATCTGGGTGAATTGGAGGGTGCTCCACAGACAGAATTCGGTCGTGAACGCTGAGGTTCCGCTGTTAAGGTTTTGGCCCTGGTGGTTCTTGGAGGATCAGGCTTTCCCCCTGTCCGTACAGGACTCCGGTCTGTCCGCTTTCCCACTGTCGAGCCACTAGCTGATATGTAAGAAGGCGAGTAGTGCCCATTTGAGGGCGTATTAGGGGTAGATATCGGTCCATCACGTCTACTCGTGCGAGTACCGGATCGAGGGGTAACGTTGGCACTGAGGTACACCGACTCGGAATCCGGCTTGGAGGTGGAGGCCGGGTGTTCGGAGGGGGTCAATCGTCTGGGAGTGCGGTATCCTCCAGGATTGGCAAGCTTCGGGGTCAGAGGTGATTTAGTGGATCGGTTGAAAGCTGCACTGAGTGAGGGGACGAAGGGTTTGGCGACGGGGCCGTTGGTGGTTTGTTTATCGGAGGCCATAGTTGCGGGACTCGAGGGGCGGAAAGGAGGGAGACTCATGACATTGCGGCACTCCACGAAGATCTGCAAGCATGGTGGCACCAGCCAGAGAAAGACGAATGAGTTGGCTGGGTCACTGACAGAGCCAACGGAGGGATGTTATTAGTGAGAGGAGATCATACAAAACATCGGAGGAACGGGGAACGGGGGGAGTGGTGAGTTTGAAGGTGATTTTTGTTGTGCCAACACCGCAACGGTTCAGATGTCGAAGTGATGCCGAACTAAACCAAATCCAACGACACTAACCCAAACATGTCGCCAAATCGGGCTTAGTGTCGTTTTTCACCGCAAAATGATTCCCCGTTACTCTGGACCTACATTCCAAGGGCGGCATAGTTATCATCATAAACGATCTTGTCAAATTGATAAGAGGGTCAATAAGGTGAAACATTCTGGGGAAATTCCTCAGATGCAAAATAGCATTGGAATGCTATCGGAAAATGGATACTAGATCTGGATCCGAATGTTTACAGTCTCAGAAAACCCGATCTCCCTTTCGGCGTCAGTCCACCCTCATGCATGCTGATTTTATGCACCGGCCCATTCCGATCAACATCGGCAGTGGCTGAGGAGAGAAAAATATGCGGAGTTCATCCTTTCGACCCATCAGAATCTTGCATAAATCTTTTTGTAAGTACAAAGCTCTAAACTAAAATATTATTATATAAAATGTTCCTCTCTCTCGCCTTTTTCGAGGCCAGGATCTATATACACATAATATATTGCCCGCTCCCCATCAACAAAAAATTGCCGATGGTGCGGGATCGGCGGCTAGTGTGTGGAAGGCGAGCCATGTAAGGAGGATATACAACTAGCATGCCAGGTTTCAGAGATCTATATTCCAAGGTTTTCCTCATCTTGGCTGGCACAGTGTCTTACAGGACAGTCCCTTTTCAAACTTTTACCACAGCCATAACGGTAAGATGAAAGATGGAGTCTGACCAAGGCACTCCATGGTTAGACGGCTTTCTCCAAGAGACATGCGAAACTATGTAATTCTCTGGACGCATGGTTGAACCTCACGGTGTGCCTATTGTGCGGTAAAAGATCATGATGTTGCTCGGGTTACGTATTTTCGATCTTCGGGAGATAACCGCATCATGTGAAGAACAGTCGCTTTTGGCGCGGGTCAACAGGCTCCTGCGACGTGCTCTTCCTCTTTCGCGGTTTCGGTGGGACAGGCTCGGCATCTTGCGAAGCTCCTTGTATGGCTTCCTTAATGGTTTGTTTTGAGAGACAATAGTCGACGTGCTCATTGAATGCTCGGTCATCCGCAACCTGTGGTTTTGAGCAAACTGGGCAATCCCAATACGTAGGCTGTGGTTCAGACGGGGTGGCAGGGTCCTTTTCAGACTGATCAACTTCGTTGGGCTCAGATACTTCCTGGCTGAGCTTCTCAAGGTCGTTCATGTCCTCCTGTATCTCCTGGCGAGCAGCTCTCTCAAATGCTTCTTCCGCACTGATCTCTTGTTCAACTGCGTCCGAAGTCGACTCGACAGTAGGTTTGGAACGCGTGGCCCAACCGAAGAAGTCAATCCCTCCTTTTTTGGTGCTTACCAAATTGGTGCAGCGAAGGCCGAGAAGACGCAGTTTCATGTTGGGTATCTCCTTCTCGAGCTTTTCTAGCATTGGGAGGGAGAATGTATAGAGGTCTTTGGCCAGAAACACCGCTTTTGGTGGTTGGCACTGTCGGGAGAGAACCTCGAATGTGGCCAACTTCACTTTAAGCACCAATGTGCGACCCTTGAACTCAGTCCGAGTCAAGTCTTTCTCGAGCTCCTGAGCAATCGCCCAGAGTTTTTCTCTAAGAGCTTCCTTACCCCCCATTTCATTGAAAGTGCTCTCAGTGCCGACACTTTTTCTCTCATAGTTTTCCACCGGCTGGATCTTTGTTCTCCCCAATCCAAGGTAGGACTGAGCCAGAAAATGAAATGCCTTCTCACCGAACAGCTTGGCCAACAGTGCGCGTTGAGAATAAATATCGCCGCAGGTTTTAATTCCAACTGCATCCAGCTCACGTTCAAAAACTCGGCCCACACCGTTGACTTTTCGCACGGGGAGATCCTTCATGAATTCCAGAATGGCATCTCTATCGTTGGGGACACGAAACTGACCGTTTGGTTTGTTGCGGTTGGATGCGATCTTGGCGATCTTTGCATTAGCTGCGATGCCAGCAGACACCGAGATTTTCGTTTGCTCCAATACCTCCGCTCGCATGCGATTAACAGCATCTTCTGGGTCGATTTGGTTTTCTGTACAATAGGCGGTTATATTCAAGTACGCCTCATCTATACTAGCACTTTCGAAGAGCGGGTCGTATTGGGCGAAAATAGCCCGGATTTCCTGCGCCTTGGCACTGTATTTCTGGTGGTTTATAGGGAGGCAGATGAGCTGCGGACACAATTTCATGGCTACGAATGAGGCCATCCCACTTCGGCAGCCGAACTTTCGAGCCTCATAATTACAGGTAGTTAAGACCCCTTTGCCCACAGCAAAAGGAACGGTTTTCAATTCCGGCCGGTCCAGTTCTTCGACTGCAGCAAAGAAAGCATCACAGTCGACGTGGACGATGTATTGCGACAAGTCTCGACTGAGTTCCAACTCATCTAGAAGCTGATCTGCCCTCCGTAGGTCGTGAGACAGATCTAGATTTTCAAGGCGGGCCTTCTCTTTTAAGATGCGCTCAATCTTTTCCGTTAGAACCCGGTCGCGGTTTTGCTCATGATTAAAGAATTTCGATCCTTTAGAAGCGTTGTATATAATTTCCGACACCTTGATTTTAAATCAGTGGTCGCTTAAGCGATAAATGAAGCTAGAGCTCTCACCTTCTGCTGGTCAACCGCATCCTGACCTGCTTTTGTCAAGGAGGGACCTAATAACTGATATTTCAATGTGGCATATTCATCGGTGACTTCCTTTGAGGTGGATGGCACCTCCTCAGTAGGCGTCTCGCCCCGTGGTTCCATATTTCATGCATTAACCTGCCGCAATCATTCATACGGATCCGGGGGGGACGCGATCTTTCCTAAGCAGGCAGCATTGAGACGCCAGATCACGTGAGTACGTGTTGCGGGTGATGCCTTCACGTGCGTTCGATGTCATTTGCACTCGAACAGCAACAACAGGAGCATCGCATCTTAACTGGCTGCCCCTCATGTGGATTCTGGATTCGGAGGGAGATCTCTTGGATGGTATGTGGTTCCTACACTACCGTAGCGTCAGTTATGTGCTAATAATTTTCGAGGAAAGCGCGTCTGGTTGCGACCAGGACAGAAGTATCTCTTTGGTCGGATAAGGCAAGATGGCGGTACTCTCCCCCTTTCCTCCTCCTCAATTGTATTGTACTAACCGACCTTTTCTTAGTCCGACATGCCATACAACATAGCTCGATATCGCGAAAGCACATGGTGGTCGAAGTCGCTCCCGTTAAAGATGGTGATGGGGTACATTGAATGCTCGTTATTGCTGACATACTTTTCCCCGCTGACCTGCATAGTCTCAAATCTACGCGAAGTCAGAAATTACAGTGATCGACCAGAGCTCCAAATGTGGAACGACGGTGGACGGAAACCAAATACGGGGCGAGAGTGTCAATCTAACCGGTGACGAGCATACGATCAAGCTGGGAAGATACCAGCATTTACTGCGGTGAGTGAATCCTCGGAGACAGTCATACACCAGCTAACGGGGGATTTTCTACTAGGATTAAATGGCAGCCTACCGTGCTTACATTTTCCTTCTCGTCTAAGGAGCTCAGGACGAAAGATCCTCTAGCTCATGTCCGTTCACGTCTCGAAGATCTAGATATTAAAACGATTATCCCATATGTCGTTGGCAAAACTACACATGTTGTACAGAGCAAACGTAACACGGCAAAAGGCTTACAAGCGCTGGTGAATGGGAAATACATTGTTGCGAACTCATACATCGACGCACTTGTCTACGCTGCGACACCGAGTGACCTAGAAAACCTGGAGTCATTGTCCCCGTTGGAGGTCGACTTCGACTCTGCATGGCCAGATCCAACTGAGCATCTTCCACCGCCCGGCAAAGAACTTGTCCATAGACCAGCCGAGGCATTCACACCTATCCCGGATCGTGTCAATTTGTTCGAAGGTTATACGTTTGTTTTTGGTGATGCCGCACAATTCGAAATGCTGCATGATCCCATCGCCAATGGGCACGGGAAGGCTTTGTTGTATCATGTGGAGAATGAGGTAACTACAGCAGACGAGATCGCACAGTTTATGAGGAATGCAGCCGGTAAAAAAGGTCTAGGGAGTCAAAGAGATGGGCCCGGAGGGGTTGTTCTTGTTCGGTTCCGTGCAAAAGGCTACGAGGAGTGGTCAGTCGAGCTGAGCAATCAAATTGCGCTTCAAACCAATCAGCGCGTCATTGAACAGAGTGAATTTCTCGACGCAATCTTAGCAAACGATGCCTCATCCCTCTGCCGCACACTACCATCACAGGAGCCCACATCAAGCCAGGATGTAAGCGCGACGCCGGCATCGCAGCCTGCCTCGACACCCTTAGAAAATGTTCAAGTCGCCGATTCGCAGGCAGTTGAGGAACACAGTCAGCCGACTAAGTCGAGGTCAAAAGGCCCACGTGTGCGCAGCTTTGTCAGTAAAATGAAAACATTTGATGATGGGTTCGACATTAATGCCATTCCTGCTCATCCTCCGGATGATGAAGATGCTGTTGTGGATTCATTGCCGGCTATGAATATGGAGTCTTCGTCTGGGCAACAGACACAACCGCGCAGCAATCTCCAGGAGGAAGAAGACGTACTCTCTCAACTTCTTCCTGGAGCTAATGCAATGAAACGACGTCGCGCTGAGACTGTTCAAAGAACCATGGATGATTCAACACCCCACCCCAAGGAGGAAGTGCATCAACCCAAACGTCAGAAGATAGACGTGCTCGAGGCAGCTCGGCAACATCGAGATGCAGAAGAAGATGCCCAACGCCAACGCCGAGAGGAAGAAGAAGCTGAGCTCCAGAACTCTCTGAAAGATGTTGAAAATTTAAAGGGACTCGCTATTGTGGAAGAAATGGAATTGCCGGCCCGGAAGATTGCTGACAAGGATAGCCGGTGGGATGAGCGATGGAATGGACGGAAGAATTTCAAAAAGTTCCGCAAAAAGGGCGATCGCAACCGATCTCGCCATAGGATACAGGCAGTTATTGTTCCGCTGGAAGAAGTGACACGCAAGGCCTTCGGCATCGGCGAGCACTACTGGGTTAGCAGTAGCAAATCTGCCGACAATAGTCAGGCGGAAAGTCGCCGGAAACCCCCTGCAAGCGAGCAAGACACTGGAGAATCACGATCTCAATCTCTTGCTCGGACAGAGTCGGAGCCGACAGCCCCTCGAAGCCAGAAACGGTCTCGAGAGGAGCGCGACTCGGACAGTGATGATGAACTTCGTTTTCGCTTCCGTCGCAGGAGGTAGGGTTAAGGTATTAGTGGCCGCAACACCAGCCGTGATGGAGTTCCCATACCGTAATACGGTTGAACATAGTCAGCTTCGCTTATACCTTCTCACTCAGTCGCCGCTAGTTTCTTGTACTATTGGCCGCAGTCGTAGTGGGATTATCTCCACTTAGTGTTTTCCCGTTCAAGCGTGTAACTCCGGATGCGTATCTCTCAAAGTCAAACATCATTGCTAATGTCTTGCGGTGATCCTGGTTCTTTTCCTTTTGTTTTCTTATCTGCGTTCTCGGAGGTACACGAACCAGAAAGGATACCCCACGTTGCGAAGCTGGATCACATTCTAAGCAGCTTTCTCCAAGCACGCGATAGGTTGCAGCAAGTACCAAGAATTTGGAAAAATCCTTATATTAGCCTACCTAGTCAAGAGTAATTGCTCTGGGCAGAAAAAGCTTGGCTTTCAGCAATGCTACCATCTTTCTTCTTTACACCAAGAGACCTGACAGTCATCCTCCTGCCTAACTTGCCGCGTCGTCGGCGACTATCTGCCATCTCCTCCAATCTCAGCACCATTCCAACAGCTTTGTGGTCTTCCGTGAGTTTGGGATGCCGCTTTGCAAAATACCGTGCATATTTGAACAGTGACCAATAACAACTTGCCACATTTGTAAGACTGATGAAGATCTTGTAAGGCATCTGCAATACGTCAGGATTGCTGCGTGAAGTCTGGCGCAGCGGGGAACATTGTATGACTTACATAGTACCAGAGAACAACGTTCCACCCGACCCGCTCGTCCTTCAGACGCAAATGAATGGCGTTGAAGATGATGACATTGACTAAGTACAAAGCCAAAGTTCCCCCCATGACGACAACACAGAACACAGGGCGGACCATGAGCGCAATGGGGAGTATGAACGGAGTGAGCACATACAACAGGGTCTCGTAGACCTGCTCAGTACTCCGGTTAGCCACTGGACCCTGAAGGGACTTGGTTTATGAGCAGGTAGCTACATACCTCCTGAAAAACGAAGAGCTTCGCGCCCAATTCCCACTTACCCAACCTCCAAGACCCAAAAATGTACAGTAGATTATACCATATCCCATTCGCCACAAAGAAGTTCCACCGCAGGAATCTCTGCTTGAAAACGGTCGTTTCGCCGAAGCCGCCTCTTCTTAACCTCCGATCAACGAAGAAGAGAGCAGCCGGCGTTGTAGTCTCGACAAAGACAGCACTGCACATTTGAATCCTTCCTCCAAGCCGCCGGCAACTGTTTCCCATGAACCAATCCTCACTAATGGAGAAACCCGGATGGTGCTGGAGAGTATCTTTCAAGAACGCTCTTTCCCATAAGGATATAGCTCCATGGGGGAAGGTCGCACTGCCAATGCGTCCCGCGAAACTGCGCTGTAAGCCAGCTAGCTTGTATTCGAGGTCCTGTGCCTGTTGACAATATGAGCCCGGTTGAGAGTTGGCGCCAACGGATTTGATGGTGTACCCAATGCAGCGGACTTTGTGAGTTAACCGAGAGACGACCACAGGAAAATGCGGGGGTAGGATGCAATCATCATCGATGAGCAGGACGTGGCGAAAGGATTTAACTGCATGACAGCCGATGAAAATCGCGACGATTTTGGAGCCAACGGGACACCAGATATGATTGACGCCGTAGATCCGGCATACCTCCTCGGTATCGTCTATCGGAGTGGCCGAGTCACCATTGGCTATCACATAGATATGTGAGGCTGGAAAGATTTTCAACGCAGCCTCGAGAGTCCGCCCAATGATGGCGCCAGATTTATAGCATGGGATCAGAAGAGCAGTGTTTGGAGCAGTTGGGCTGATACGGCGTTGTTGGTAATAATCTGGCCCTGGGAAGTCATTCTCAAAGGTGATAAGAAGCGGCGCAAACGAATAGCTGTGATGAGAAACCTTCATGAGTCGCGCGATCACAATACTGAATTCGAGGAATCCCGCTGCCTTTTTCGAGAGAGGGGCAACTTACAATACAAGCAGAAAAATAAAGATTGCCCAGCCACCGGAGAATACGAACTCATGTTGCATCACCCAATAGAGCCAGTATACAGCACCTTTCCACAAGGGCAATCCGACCAGAACGAAGTATATAAAAACAGCACCGATGGTATATGCCGCATATTCGATTAACAGGCGGATCCAATACTTGCGTTGGTGTTTGATTTTGACGAGGTTTGCCCTGTTGTACACGCTTCTCACACTGTCACCCAGTGTCTTTCTATTGATATTGCCTGGTCGCGGTGTGGAAAAAGGCGACCGGCTGTTTCGTTCTATCAGTGGCTCTCGTACACTGCTGTCTGAAAAGGGATCATGTTCCAGAAACTGCAGCGGATGTGTCGAATCACTCGAGTTGAGGTTAAGACTCGAGGTTATACCCCGAACATGTGGAGGAACACTGGGACCTTGGTCCTGATGTAACTGCTTCCTCCCCTCCTCCAGAGCCGATGAATAACTTGATGCGCGCTGTGCAGCTTCCCGTTTGTCCGATACCCTAGTTGCCCAGCTTATCGTACGCTGGTTTCTCTTCTGAACATAAATCTCCTCAGTCTGGCTGCTAGGAGGGTAGCAAGGAGAAGCAACCCTATGAGTCCCTTCAGCCGTGTCCTCCCTTCTAGCCACTGCATTCAAAAGAGATTGCGGAACGAAAATATCTTCCAAAATCGGCTCGTCATCGACTGAAGACATATTGCGAGTACTGCATTTGACTAAGACTCAAAAGTCGCATCTTGCAGTACAAATATAACCTGTGCTTGGATACATGGGGCCAGTAATACTGGTCAGGGTCACCCATCGCTCGTGCTCGCTTGTGCGGTTCATAAATTTAGGTTCTAATTTAGGTTCTTATCGATTTTTACTGCTCAGCAGCTAAGGCACAGCCATCTCACTGTCACCCTCCATGTATGTGGTACAAGCATACCTGCATTGGCTAATAGGCATCTCCAAACTAATAACAATGGAGTGATGGAGTGTCGTGGAAAGAGCACATGCAATCATCACTCTCATTAGCTGGACACGATTCCCGGAATATGTTCACAACTCGGTCCTTCAGATCTTACAGGAACATAAGTTTATTGCACACTCGTCCATGCATAATATGGGCTAGGAAAGATCTGCATTCTTAGTCTCAGTAAAATCGTGGGTTGGCAGGGTCATCGTCAAGGATATACAATGGTAATGAAAGCATAACCTATAAATTGTACGGTAGCATACCACAGCAAATATGTTGCTGGCGCTTAGGCCCTTACAACTTACTCGGGCTAGCCTTTTGGAGAAGAAAACGATATGTATCTGTTCACACGCTACGCTTATCGTTATGTCAACAGCCCCGGAATCCGTCTAAGGCTGCGATGACGATCTCGGTACTTTTTTTCTTGCTTGCCGTGGAAAGGGAGAGACACGAACATAGTCGTTGACCAAAGGGAGTGGGTCTATCCGCAGCACTAGGGGAGAAGGTCGGCGGATTCGGGGATTTCTTCCCTGAGACATGAGTGCATCCTTGAGACCTCCTTCCTCAACAGTGGTCTCTTACCTGATTTGCACATAGCATCTTGAGATCCTCAGCCATGGTATCTTGCCCGACTCTCTCTGTAGTAAGCGAGGTTAATGCAGCACAGATTGCAAATACCACTGCGGTTCGATATGTAGTGTAACATACACGCATGACTCGACGCGTCTCAGAAACCAATCGTGCGTGCCAGGCGCATCTTAAATCCGGGACGCCCATGAATCAGCCACAGCGGGACGATCTCAACTTCCTGAAGTATACGCAAGCAATGAGACAAGTGGAACTTCGCTTAGGCAGATGTAAATGCTAGCTAAGCCTATCTAACGTTTTTCTGGTGGTAGAGTTCAGTAGTGAGGGTTTAGATGAGATTGAGTTTCCTGATATCGCCACCAGCCGAGAGTTTGTATAAACTTTTCAACGACCAAAAGCCCTGGACGGAATTGCGGGCTGAGACGAGACGTCCAATCAGCTTCCCGTAGTAAAGATTGCCCAACTTCCTCATTCTCCTTCGTTCACGGTACCTTGCTTCTCCAGGCAGCCCGAGCGGCTGCAAGATCTCTCTTGCATGACAGTTTCACAGGCAACTCCATGGGCTGGACTCCTGTAAGCAATTTGATGTCAATCACTTGGTGGAAGTCTACATACAGTCCAGATACCACTAAGCACTGCCTCTATTCCCTGCAATCACCACATGTAGTTAGTTGTATTCAAAATCTGTCAGAATACCAAGGATGCGATATCGTCCAACGCAGGTGCCCGTTGTCTTTCTTAGCCAGCGTGCTCCACGAGTTGATCGATTCGACCGCGTTTCTCTGACATATAAGTTCCACCTGGCTTCGCAGCTCCCCTCGGTGCTCCCAGCACGGTCACAAACTACGAGCATACCGTGACTCTTTCTCCTCTTGTGCATGTCTTACAGTACTGCGAGGTCCTGTTTACTGGGTGTGGTGGCTCATTAATGCGAACATTCCAGAGACCATCCGTTCCTTGTTTACGTGCCTCCTCCTTCTCTTCTAAGCAAAGCTCGCATCGTAGGGAGGACAACAAAATACGATGCGCAGAAGGCATTGGTTGATCGACTGCTCTCTACAATAAATTTCGGAGAACATTCCTTCCGGGTGTCTTTCCCAACACTCATCCTGAGTCGGTTAGCCCTAACATAGGGATCATGAGATAAGTCGCCACAGAAAGTGGGTATCCGAACTCATGCGCGAGGGTTCTATATCCTAAAGATGGGGCACAGTAGTAATGCACCGTCGCACAGGTTGAAGTACTAAGTAACTTTGTTGGACCCTTAGTGCCTATGTGGAAAAAGTCTCCGGGTATGGGTAACCTATGACTGTGTCAGGTTCGAGTGAGTATGCCCAAGCCGAAGGAAGAAATGTGGCTAGGGCTGCGCTTAATTTGATTTACTTTTTATCGTTTGTAGATTAAGTTTTGTTAGTGTTAAACTTATCTTGTAAGCGATCATTGATGTGTAATTCTGTAAATGTTTGTTTATTTTCATCATGGGTAGGGGATGGCTATGGAGGACCTAAGCGCCGGTCACATGGTTGTCTTCTTTACCAGCGCCTACCCATGGCGCGCCTACCCATGGCAAGGGAGCAGGAGGAGCGCTAGAAAACAATTTATGAATGACTAATTTTCAACTTAGTTTTTCCAGTGGCTTAGCTAGGGCTGTTGTTTACATCCTATTATCAATTGGGTGGTGTGAAGTAAGGGGAATGTGGGATTAAGAAGGGAGTTTGTCGGGACCTTGAGCCCCCCCCCCCAAACCCGATCTTCCTAATATTCTTCTCCCTGGGTGAGGGGTTTTTGTTTCTACTAGATCAATGGAGCCCTTTGGTTCGATGTGAGATACTACGTATTGACTATGAGCAACTTCTATGTACACCTTACCAAGCCCTTGTTTCCTGCAAGGTGCCTTGCCCTCACTATTGTGGCTAGTGGAGCAATACTTGGACACAATAAAGTAGCTTCAATATCGCGGCTGTCGTATACGAGGGAGGGTGTAACGTCTTGGGGGGATATATATATATATAGTGCTCTTTGCCCGCGTCCAGTAGAAGGAAAGAGAAAGCCATTTCTTGAATCCAAATCTGAGAGTGGTATCCTATGCAGGTAGATAGAACAAAACTTAGGTGGTCTATGCCCGACGCCACACAGTCCCGCATGTCAACTGTTCAAGAATGCCCAAAAGGGTTTCCTCGTCTATGTCCATCAACATGCATATTCGGCGCTCTCATCAGGACCTCTGGACTAGGTACCCGATTGGATCCATGACAATACTATCTGTGTTTGTAAACAAGTTGATTGAAGCGAAATGCAAAGAAAGATTTTCGGTGCATTTCCTTGCTCGTCGTGACATCATCTGGCTTTAGCTTACACCTAGTTTGGCAGGCAAAGCGAAGTTAGAGTAACAAAAAATGAAAGAAAAATATAATTCCGATGCGGGGAATCGAACCCCGAGCTGCTGTGTGAGAGACAGCGATGTTAACCATTACACCACATCGGATGACTGGTGAGAGGAAGGGGCCTTTTATGCTAAATAACAATAAAACTATTGGTAAACCAATTAGGGCTCCACGGCTATCTTACCCGAAAAGGAGAACGAGTCATTGATTCCGTCGCGTAACCTTTTGCCGAGCCCCAATACAGTTTAGCGGCAATTCTTGTCCAGGTTGGCGAAAGCTTCTACTACGGACTCCCGGTCTCTCTCTTCCGGAGTTTATGCATGGGATCCTATTCATTACTCCGTCTATACCCTGCTGCATGCATGGGTATACCCATATGGCCTCGGTCGTTGGATCCTGGGGTAAACAGAATCCCATGGATGAGTTCTTCGTCCCCTTTAATACACCGGTGTGCGGTGTAGTCGAGCTTTTAAAGCACCGAGATCAAAGGCATCTCGGCAAGGTTCCGACCTACAGTGGGGTTAAGCGCTCACCCCGGCATCGGGTTGACGTTCACTCAACGAAATCCCGGGTAAGCGATCCCGGGATATTCGCTTACAAGGAAGCCTTTCTCAACCTTTGGACTGCGCTCTCGCCGCCGCCAAGCCGAACCACCCCTGTAAAATGCCCCATGCGGTGAAGACGGTGGTTCACCGGGAAAGCCCTCATCAAGGTGGATGAATGAATTAGGGACTCCAGCTCGGAAGAGTCGCGTCCAATGCTGTGACGGCCGACCTCCCACACTGACGAAGACTTCGTCTAAGACCACTTTTTGGGAAAAGTTGTGGGAAAATGTGGATCAGCTAGAAGGTCACACGTCGCTTCTATGTAGAGAATATAAGCATGATCGCTACGGCTGAACATTTCTTCGCGGCTAAGAGGCAAAACAGTCTGGGGAAAACGCTTCCCCGGCCCACGTTCCCACTCACCGGGGACCGTGGCAAAGCAAATTTTTGCATGGAGAAAGTATCCATCGCAGTTCTCGACGTATCGCAGCTCCTTGATTCAACCCCATGGCGCCCCAGTCTGGGGCGGACCTTGACGGAACTTGTGGAGATAGTTCGAGTGAAGAGTCCATCCACGTCTATTTAGTTTTTAAGATGCTCTCCAGACCCGGACCCAGGTCTCACTTCTGTTGTGTTCAGAATCACCTACCCCTTGTTCATCTCAGGTCGCCCCGTGTCGAAGAATCTTCTCTGTCACCTTCCCTACTTCCTTTGATTCTTCGACCCTCTGTCCATCGCGATGGGCATCCTTAACGTCGTCGAGGATCGTCCTACTCCTAAGAGTGTCTACAACTGGCGAGTGTACCTGCTCGCAGGCATTGCATCATGTGGTTCCAATATGATCGGTTATACCAGTGCCTTTATCGGTACAACCATCACACTGGACTCCTTTAAAGAAGAATTCGGCTTGGACAAGATGTCATCTGCGAAGGTGGACTTGATTAGCGAGAATATTGTCTCGCTGTTCATTGCCGGTGCCTTCTTTGGAGCCCTCTTTACCTACCCTGTTGGCCATTTCCTGGGACGCAAATGGAGTTTGGTGATCGCTTCAGCTATCTTTACGTTAGGAGCTGGTCTCCAGCTGGGTGCCAACCACTCTCGCGGACTTGGAATTATGTATGCTGGACGAGTTCTGAATGGGCTCGGTACTGGTGTGGCCTCGAACATTGTCCCGATCTATCTCTCCGAACTGGCACCTCCGGCCATCCGTGGGCGACTTGTCGGTCTCTATGAGCTCGGCTGGCAGATTGGTGGTATGGTGGGATTCTGGATCAACGTGAGTAATCTGACGCTTTACATTGGCATTCTGCCTTTGACCCATTTTCCCTTTCTGCTCGGAGCCATGTACACAATGCTAATTTTAACCCGGCTTAGTACGGTGTCGAAAAAAACATGGAACCTGGCCATACGCAATGGTTGATCCCATTTGCCATTCAGCTGATTCCGGCTGGGCTGCTTTTCGCTGGTGCCTTATGGACAAAGGAATCCCCTCGGTGGCTCTTCTTGAAGGACCGCCGACAGGAAGCAATGGCAAACCTTTGCTGGATTCGTCAGTTGAGCGAGACCGATATTTATATCACCGAGGAGGTGGCCGCTATCGACCAAGCGCTGGAAGAGCAGGCAGCCACCATTGGTATTGGATTCTGGAAACCCTTCCAGTCTGTTGGCACACGCCCAAGGATCATGTGGCGTCTCTTCCTGGGCTGCATGTTGTTCTTCTGGCAGAATGGATCGGGTATTAACGCGATCAACTACTACAGCCCCACCATCTTCACAAGTATCGGTGTCAATAGCAATACGATCGGAATCACCACAGGATTGTTTGGCGTGGTGAAAGCTGTCATGACATTCGTGTGGCTTCTGTTCCTGGTCGACCAGTTGGGAAGACGGAAGCTCCTCCTCATCGGTGCAATCACGGGCTCGATCTGTATGTGGATTATCGGTGCCTACATCTGCGTCGTCCAGCCCGAGGAACACCCCACCGACCACTTGAACGGTGGTGGTATTGCAGCTATCTTCTTCTTCTACCTGTGGACAGCGATCTACACGCCTACATGGAACGGCACACCGTGGGTTATCAACTCGGTAGGTTTTTCCTGATACAGTTGATTAAAAGTACCGTCACTGACCAACTATGAATAGGAATTCTTCGACCCCAACATCCGTTCTCTGGCCCAGGCCGCAACCACCGCCAGCAACTGGCTCTTCAACTTCCTTGTTTCCCGTTTCACGGAACAAATGTTCGCCAAGATGGGCTATGGAGTGTACTTCTTCTTCGCCGCCTTGTCCTTCCTCGCCTTCTTCTTTACCTTCTTCCTCATTCCTGAGACCAGCGGTGTCCCGCTGGAAGTTGTGGACCGCCTGTTCGAGGTTAAGCCAGTGTGGCGGGCAAACGAGACGGTTAAGGCTCAGATGAAGGAGGAGGAAGAGCGATTCCGCTTCGAGATCAAGGAGGGCAACTTTGATAAGAGCGAAGAGGAGCATGTGGAGGATGGCAATGAGACGAGGTCATAGATTTCATGATGCACTGCTTATAGACTTGTATATAGAATTTGCGTTGGGTGTTCTGATTTAGGAACCTGTATATCTGCTGTTCCCTTTTTCTCATGTTTTAGCACGCTGTGAATAACTAGAATTGCTATCTTGAGCGATTAATTGTTATGGAGATAGAGAAGAACATCGAGGTGTTATATATTACCCAGACAAGCATCCGCACCCAGTATGAGGAATTGATCGATGAGCTAGAAAAATATACATGGACGTTATCTCAAACACACAGCTCGAGCAGTTTAATCTCTATAAGGACTAGTACAAGATGATGCTCTGCTTCGGATCATATGGGGAACAGATATATATCTTTGTGGGTCCCCGTACTTGAGCAATCTCGATTCTTGAAGAAGCTTATTTGTTCGGCGAGGGAAGACGAGTCGAGTCGAACCTCTAATTCACTCCCTTGCTCCATAGAGAGGATAATGATGTGATACTTCCTCTCTTTCTTCTTCTATAAAAGAAGATAATATATTCAATCTTTGTTTCAGCTCGGTGAGGGATGCAAATAATAGTGAATAATATGAAGCCCTTGATTGCTTCATTGGGCATGGATCGAAATTTGCAGCGGAGGGGAAGTCTATTATTAAGAAAGATTACGATGACGATACGCTTGGATAGATACATAATCACCGGATCACCTGGACTGACGCTCTCATTGGATGACGAGGATCGCCATAGAAATCAGCCTCGTTAAACCCAAAATATGAGCAGTCCACCGATAAGGAAGACCTGACTGGGATATGGACGCAAATTGGTCCGAAACAGGGAAATACTGATCATATCGAATTCAGATCTCGTCTGCCATCAACATGGCATGATCGTCATGAAACTGGAATAACATCCGATTAGTTCCTTTCATGTGTACGGGTGGTTTTTGACAAACCTTAAGTGGTATTGGCAGTATCACGATACGGTAACTTTTCAAACCTCCATCAGTCTCAATAATTGTCCACCTGAACAGATGAAAACCAAAATAAGTCAAAAAAACCTGGAAAAGAAATAAAAAAAAAGCAATGTTAAAACGATCAGAAGTTAATTTGCGTTGCCAATAAATTTACATCGAATCCCCTAGTTGTTTCATTTCTTACGCCGTCCCCCCGTTCAGTTGCTTTCTCCTCTTCCCTCTCGCTGTCGTCGTCTTCTATTTCTAATTTACCAAGCATCATTCACTTCAAAAAACGAGATTAATTCCCTTCTTTCCTCTTCTCCGCCCTGGATGCGATCGTTTTGATTGACGGTGGTTCCTTTCCATCTCTCTGGTCTCCACTTCCACCACATTTATTATTGATTGATTATTATTCTTATCTTTTTTATACACCATCGTCATCACATCACCTGGGGAGCTGCCTAACGGCCTGATTTGCATCGATCTTTTGACTTCTTTCTCCCCCTCTTTCCTGCGCGACGACTGACAGTTAGACACGCATCTTCTCCCCCCTCGCCTGTCCGTCATGGACCACGCTGGCTGCTCGTAAAACTTGGTCGGGTCGTCATTCGCTTGCAGTCCAAACCATCCATATTTGAACCCATTTGTCGCATACTGAATCTCTAATCGCCCCGATTCCACCCACTGGTTGCTTCTCTGACCTGCAGTATGTCTCAGCCTCTCTTTTTTCTGCGTGCTTTTTCCTTGCCGTATATTTTTCTCCTCCCTTCTTTCTTTACATTTTGTACAACCCAAAATTGATCCCCAATAAAGTCTATGCTGACACTGAGGTCACTTTTCGTTTTTTCGTTTTTTAGTATCCCTTACATTCACGATTTGACGATCATCTGATTCCTACTGTTTGGCGTTATTGGTCCTTCTCCCCCCCCGGATTGCTCGATGCCATCTGAGTTGGTCGTCCTGCCGCCCTCGTCGCCCCTCATGATTTCCGCCATTCCTCCCCCCCGTCCAGTTTCTGTAAATTCGCTGGCGAGAGCCTCGGTCTCGTCGTCGATTCCATATGCCAAATCAACTCGAAGTACTAGCGCAGAGTTCCAGCTGCCCGATGGCCCCATCGCCCCTCCCGCATTGCCTGGCCAGCTGGCCTGCCAGTCCCCTGTGGATACCGATATGGAAGATGTGGAGCTCATTGTGGATGCACCACGTCCCCTCCGATCCGAATTGCAGTTTCAAAACCTCCCCGTCGAAATCCACGAAGCTATCCTTGACTACCTTTTCGGCGAACGAGCGGCAGCTTTCACAACGACCGGTCCGGGAAAATCGCCCGGTCGAAGTTGGAATAAATCTCTCCGTCACCCGCGACGGAAAGTTTTGTCGAACCTAGCGTTAATCTCGCCGGTGTGGAGATCGTTAGTGCAGGATCGGATCTACAGACATAGTGAGTCGATGGTAATGTCGTTGTTCGGAGAATCTGTCTGACCGTGACTAGTCAAAATTAAAGGCACGACCGAGGAGTTGTACGAATCGGCACGTTGGTTCCGGGCGCATCCCCTTCTAGCCAGCTATGTCCGTCATGTTGAGATATGGATCCCCGTATGGGGTAAAAGAGCCATCAAGAATAGCTCTTCGCAAATACCCGCCCGGCGATATAATGACGAGGATGTGGATGGGCCCGCGCACACAACCATGGTATGGGATGATTCCGATACCAACCATGGAAACGACTACAAGTACCACTACGCGAGTCATAATGCCACTTTAGAGGAGATCTTCTATCACGTCCAGTCGTGCTTTCCGGAGGCACGCATTTTGACCCTCGAAGGAGGCCACTGCAAAAAGCCACCGATGGTACGCCACTTCAGGAACGATCCGTGTGGATTCTCCGGCCAGCGGCTGCCGACATTACCGGAGATTCGCTCGTTTGTTATGCGCGGAGCTTGGAACATTATGCGCGACCATCGACATTGGCACAATTTGTCAGAAGCGTTGCCGGGTTTACAAGAGTGGCATTGTGCGTACGCGAAACCGAAGGTCGAGGGGTATCATACCATCGCAGAAATTCTACGGCGACTGTCGCCCTCCATTGTACACCTTAATATTAGCTTGGAAGGATTCTATAGCAAGGACAGCACGCAGACCAGCTGGCTGGGCGACGGAGTCAACCCTCCTCATCTATGTCGCTTGCTCGGAGATGTCATACCACATCTGGAGTCCCTCGCATTCACGGGCAAGGTCTGTGCGTGTCTGTTCCAACCCACGCGAAATTCTTTGTCAACCTGGCCACCCAAGTCCTCGAAATTGAGATCGCTAGACCTGGTGGTCAAGAATTGCTGCCGCGACAAGCGAACCAGCTCCGGACTGCCATTCCTGGATGACTTTTCGCGGATCACCAACCTCCACTTCATCCGGGCGTTCGAGCGATTGATCACCGGCGCGGTACATAGTCTTAATACCCACCAAGTGCTGAATTACATGCGGATTCGGTTCATTGATCTGGACTCGGCCTGCCCGCCTCTCAACCCGTATTTCCAGCTCATTGACGACGAATGCTCAGGTCTCTGGAGCGAGCGGATTCTCGACGTGCTGCA
Organism: Aspergillus sergii; assembly: GCA_009193525.1. Lineage (NCBI taxonomy): Eukaryota > Fungi > Ascomycota > Eurotiomycetes > Eurotiales > Aspergillaceae > Aspergillus > Aspergillus sergii. The sequence continues at coordinate 105,585 of ML741835.1, read as the reverse complement.
CGAGGCCCGACCACAGGCGCATTTCATCGAGTTGTCCGAAGGGATTTACCCACAGTATGGACCCAATCACCAAATCGTGGGAGCAGTATACCCGCGAACCCGACCTTTAAGCATCCACGCCGCCACCTACAAAATCATTGCGGACGTGTCCAAATCCTAACCGATTTGGGAATATTTGGACCCAGTAGCAGTACCACCCCCATTCCAAACCAGTTAGATACCCCAAGTCCTATGGACTAAAGAGTGAAGATGGGAATGATAGTCCGGCATACTATCGAAGTCATCGCATCCATGTAGGAGTATAAATAATCGTGTTTTACATATACTAAGGAGTAGGAGGTTTCGTATAACCCAGAAAAGCGGGATTGGTGTTCTTGTGTGGATCTACCAGAAACATGCTTCATAATACGTTCAATCTGAAAGATTTGACCTTGAATAAGTATGAATGGTCTCTATCGGGCAACTGCGGTCTATACCCTAAATCGGTACTACCGGCACAGCTGGTAGAAAAGGTAGTATGGCATGCCAGTACCTCCAACCAACTGCCGTCCCACAACCCCCCTCCCCCCCCTTGTCTCGCCGTCGGGAATGCAGACCAGCGTATGGATACAACCACACCAACTCACAGTCAAAGGAACAAAGAAACCCGAAACCAACAAAGAATCCGTAACAACTCGTCGTCAGGAATCAATCTCCGAATGAATCATTACCCTCCCCTTCATACTACCCAAACAGGAAACCCAGAAGTATTAGAATGTGCCTTCTACTTGGCAATCACCTAGCCAACCTGGCTTATAGACAGGTACGGCACATGAAGATGGGAGTACGCTTGCTATTTGGCAGTTCACGTTATCTCGCTTCTATCTACCTCGGTTACATTTCGTTCTTTATGAAGAGATAGCGATCAATACTACATTTTCTCATCAGGAGATCAATATGTGACCATAGTCAAGTGAAAAAGAAAGTTCTTGTATATACCATTATCATTAATATTAACAATATGTACTAGTCTATGTCTATGGATATATATCGTAAAGTTTTAAAAAAAGATACCTACAATCATATCAAACGGAGTCCGAGCTCGACCCAGCAGAGCTGAGTGGGCCCTGTCCACGTCGTAACCTTCCCCACCACGTTCGAGACGGCTGCGATGAATGTACCCTCTCCTTGGTGAAGCCCAAGGAGCTGTTCGAAGAGGCCATCCGCTCACGAGCAATGAAGCTGCGGCTTTGGTACTTGCCAATCCAGAGCATCTGTTCGTGTTCCCGGAGATACCGGTGCTCGGAGAAATTGTTGAGCACGTTATCACGCCCGCGCATACCGAGGCGACGTCGCTGTTCAGTCTTAGCGTACATCCGCTTCGTGATCTGCTCCACCTCTTCGGGACTGGGACGCAGTGACAACTTCGGCGGTTGATAGCCCTCCTCGTCCTCGGCGAACGGGGCCCACTCATCGACCAAGGCAAGAATTCGGATTTGCGCTTGAGCAAGAGATAGGGCGTCATTGGGTGCGACGACCTCGCTGAACCGTTTTCCAGTTTTGCTGTCTGTGACAACGCAGAAAGATGCACCAACGTCGGTGCAGACAACGGGAACTCCTGTCAATGCAGCCTCTCCCATAGCCAACGGCAGACCTTCGGAAATGGAAGAATTCATGAAAAGCCACTAAGAGAGCGTTAGCATATCAACCTACTTCTATCGGTGTCAAGGGGAACTTACAGCATCCTGGAGCACCACAGATGGGTTACCCAAGCCCTTGAGAACCACGTGATCACGAAGCCCCTTGGACGCGATAATCTCTTGACATTCGGATGAGTATCCAGGGGTCTTTTCCATATCTCCGTAGATGTGGAGGCGATAGTCCTTGAAGCCCCATCGGTTGACAATCACATCGGTGGCCATGACGGCTGTTTTGATATCCTTCACATATCTATCACGGATATTAGCACCCTGAGTTGAGATACTCTCAATAATTGGAATAGAACGTACCGGATATGGGACAGCATAACCACAGTAGGGGTTTCAGTCTTGATAGTCTCGATGGGTTTGTACTTCTCCATATCAGTGATTCCGTTGACCACCGGGTCGATCTTTCGCATGAATGCTCGACGATGCTGCAGGGCACCTTCACAAGTTCCCAACTCCGCCTCCCAGCCGGGATTGAAGAACGCGGCGCACGGCAAGACCACGTCCGCGTGATGTTCAGCCAGGATGCAGGACAGACGACCCAGGTGGATGAGAGTGGTGTTGACGAAGGAGGAGTCGAAAGAGATAGCGCCAGACAAGAACGTGACCATTTCTCTCAAGCTGATGGAATGATCCCACACATGCAGTGCACACTTCCGCTTGATTTTACAGACGACACCATACGTGGCGCCTGTGAAATGATGCGATGCCTGGAAAATATCGGGAATCTTTTCGGGGACGGGAACAGAGAAGACAAACAGATCTACGAGCCTTAGTCAGTACTTATACCCAGGCAAAGACGTTGAGGAAAGGGACTTACAGCGATGCCACATATCCAACGCGGTGTCGAGTTGGACCAACGTCGGATGTTCCGCAGTTCTCCATTGTGATATGGGCATGATACCATCAATATCGTCGGCCAACCATAGATTTCTCCAGGCATCCTTCACCACATCACTCATCCAGACATCGTTCCAGTTCCGGGAAGACTCGAAGTAGGTGTTCAGATCAATCAACGCTTTCGTAGCTTCTTCAATATGCTGGAGGGTGTGTTGAGTGGTGCGAGCGCAGCGGACTAGACTGGTGAGAATGGGTATGAAATTCTGTTCAATGTCACTCTTCCGCGTGTCAAATGACCGTTCCGCAACCTCTGAATCGAGCGAGCTCTGGAAAACCCCGTGTGTAGGGTTGAGGAAGTCCAGACCCCACTGAGGCACGACTGCAAGCGATTGCACATTTCTCTCTATCTGAAACCGGGGGACGCCGAAATCGTTAGCGGCTTCAGCAAGGATATGCCATCTAGTACTTTTGAGGTTGTTGACCAAATCCCGTCGGCAAGCCGAGACACCGCCGGGTTCGTTAGGCCAAGTCGCTGTATCCAGCGCGAGAATATGGAGTTGGCTGTCGCTATCCTGTAGTTGCGTTGAGAGTGTTCTCGTGTTGATACGCGCATCACCACCCTGTCCGAAACTATACAAATCGCTCATCTTAAACGCGAGCCATGTCCAGGAGCTGACTTCCGGGTCCATGTCAACCCTCGCAAGGACTGTGTCTCCCAAGGCATCGAGGTATTTCCCAGCAGCATCGAGTCTGCCAAAATCTCTGTTTCTCCAGTACGGGTTGAGCACTCGATCCGACCTCAAGAGAAGTTCATCCATCCATCTCGTGGTAGCTGCGTCGAATTCCTTTCCGCTTTTCCAAGATTTCCACAGATGCTCTCTGGCGAGCGATGTGGGAATGGGATACCGCTTGACATTAAACCCAAACACGCGCGATACGAACCCAGCCTTTACGGAAGAGAAAGAGAAGAGCGGGTTATCATCCAGGAAGCTGCAGTTCTTCGGCTTCTGCAAGACATTATACCAGTCATCTTGTATCATGGGCGGTGTTAGCGAGGGCTCGCCGTTGAGAGTGGTGGAAATGATGGGATGGAACTTGTGATCGTATGTCCATTTCGCATTGTAAACGTCTGATTCTTTCGTGAACGTGGCCTCCGTGACACGAGGATAAGGGATCCATTTGTTCAACTTTTCCGGACGAGCGCGAGGCGGCATGCACCAGGCAACTTGGACCTTGTTATGCCCGGAAACGAACTCGGCTCGTAGTAGTTCATCATCAAACTTGGCATGCTTCCGGTACGAAAATTGAAACGACACTGGATCCCCGTTTCGCATGGTCGACCCGGACATGATGTGGCCTCTTTTATCGTACTGAACGACTTGCCCGCTGAGTGCGCCGCTGATACATTGACGTCTCGATGGCAGTTTTGCATTTCGACCATCATTGACCGACGTATAATCATAGATAAACTCGTTGGTAAGTGACCCGTTACTATATTCCTCCCTCTTCTGGAGATTGAGCGTGTCCTTGTAAGTGTTAATGGCCGTCAAGTGCTTATTGTCGTTTGGTCTCTCCTCGTGTCGCCCAGAGTATTGGTAAAGTCGCAAGGTGCCGTCCGGCATAGTCTCGAAGAAACCTGTCGAAGGACCCTTTAGGCTTTCAATTATGACGCGGTTATTCTCAATAACCGTCTTTCTTCCCTTCATATTCTTATAAAGCGTGGAGACCTTCTCACGGCCGTGTAGCTATTTGACTCTGTTAGCTTAATCATAAGCGCGAGCTAAGCAATACATACCAAAACCAAGGGAAGAATAAACCGCTGAAGAGTTTTACAGATTGTCCAGACTGTATTGAGAATCAGGGTCGCCGGCCAGGCAAAAATCAAAGGTTGTCCACGGATGATGTAGTTCAGCTCCCTCTGATATTCCGGATCCGCAACGAGAGAGATCACGGTGAACTTGATGCATGTTTTTAGTTTCTCATGGAGCCGAGACAATGCAAGCTGGACTGTTCCAAGAAATCCTAGGTCTGACAAGTTCGGGCTTGCTGGTAGCTGAGCACCCATGGACCACGAGTCTGGGAAGGCATGTTGGAGATCTTGGTTCGGCGGCAGTGTTTCTGCAAAAGAAGTCACGGAAATTGCTAATTCTGCTCCAAGGTTGCATCGCGAAATGAATTCTTCGATACCCAGAGACTCGTCTGCGGAGAATCTTGACCGGATCCAGTCCATTTGCGTGGAAGAAAGGCGACAGGACTGCCCACAGCATCTTTTCAGGAGGAAGGACCGGACATCCTTTGGCAGTTTATCCCAATCAAGGTCGCACTCCAAACCGAGCAGTAGGTGGCGGAGTAAAGTCTTTTGCCAATAGCCGATGGCTCGCATACGCTCCCCTGTGCAAGTCTCAAGCTGGCGTTTGACACCTTCTGGTACGGGAGCTTGTTCATCATCTCTGTCGTCGGCAACTAGTAGCTCTGTTAGCAGCGACTGGTTATGCGATATACCCGATTTGCATTCAGCAGTAGCCTGGACCACGGCCTCGGCGATCATTCTGCAGTTTCGGCGGATGTCTGACACCCATTCATTCCCGACGAGGTCAGGACCGATGACAACAAAGATGTGTAACCCGCTGGCGGTGCTGCGACTAATTGTCCTGATCTTGTGTTCATCCTGAAGAAGGTGGCCAGCGGAAACTAATTCGATAGTCGTTTCGCCCCGCTGCCAGAGCTCTGCTGCTAGACTTACAAGCCCTCCTGCTAGCCGAAACGCTGCCTCTACCCGTCCAGATTTCTTAGAGCTGCATTGGGATTGTAGGATTTGCATGACTTCGACACCGGGATGTTGCGATGGCTGAAGTTTGTATCGCACATCGGCTGGCAAGGCGGAGATACTTTCAAACATTTGGCTTAGCCTCGTCTGAGAAAGGTCGGGAGAAGGATCGAGGGCGCTGCAGGTATAGAACGGCGGCTCGGTTTTGGAAGTAGGCTCCGCGTTCGTTTCCTTTTTCCATAACGGCATCCAGATGTCGGTCATGTATAACGAGACCAAAGCAGCGGTCCAGGTTCCCGAAGCCAAACTGACGACACTGCTGTATGCGAAAGCTGGTACATAGACATGAAGGAGAATACCCAAAATGAAGCCAATAACCGTGCCCAAGGCGAGGGGTATTACGGCAAGAAGCCCTGTGAATACCTTGTTGTACTGGTACCAGAGCAGACCGGAATATGATCCAACATAAGCCAAGTACATGATAGTAGCGTCGCTAGTAGCTTCGAAAGCCCACATGAGGGCCAACGAGACAGCAGCGCCCCAGACATGGAGGAAGAAGAACTTGGCAAGCGACTTCCAGTAGAGCGCTCGTCGTGACCGGATATTGTCTAGCTTGGCCTCTTGGAGGGAGTCCAGAGAGGCAATGGCACGAGAGGTGGTTTTATTGGCCAGTGTCCATAGTGGCTGCGACACAGCATCAAGGATGACTGCACCCATAAGATAGTAAGCCAATCCAAACCCAGTCGCAAGCCGATATTTCATGCTAGACACGTTGGACAGACCCACAACCGACTGCCCTGTCAGCAGTGCGGTCCACTTGTCGACTAGAGCGAGGATGAAGTACAGGATGCCGCACCACACGTCACCGCCGGTGTGACGCCAGTGGAGAAAGGCGTTGTGAAGCTTGACACCCCTCTGCATATCGCTCATGGTGTCGACAGACGCTTTCAATTGAAGGTTCCAAGTCGGGCTGTAAGGCCGTGGTAGCTTGGTTCTCGAATACCTGCAGTACCATACAAGAAGAAACATCGTCGCGGAATATCCATCCGCCAACTTCCGGACTAATGGGTCTGCCGTGGACCTGGTCCAGAAGTGCCGGTTCCGTTCCTTCTCGACACTTGCCTGGAGTGCTTGTCGTGGGATTGGGGTAGTACCGATATCTTCCACATCCGCTGGTAGACTGTCGCGTGGGCTTGTCTTGAGATACCAATTGACGACATCACTGTCCGTGATGCGAGGTATGTTGAGATACCATGTATTCCACTGCGAGATGACCATACGTGCCCCGATCAAGAGACATATCAAGAATAGCCATAGGAAAGGAATGTAAACCCATGTGTCGTGGTGGACCCAGATCGTGATAATCGGCGAGATGAACAGAATTGGAATACACATCATGATAACAGTTCTTCCCTGAATGTCGAATTCCCTGGTTAGTAACAATACAGATATGGCTCAAGAGACGATCAGTGTGCTCAAAGGAAGGGATTACTAACCGACTGGAACTGGAACCCCGGGATCTGGTATACCGAGAGTGCAGAGAGCGTCATGAGGAAGGTCGACAGCATGAGGAAGTACAGAAAGAAGACAACCCCGTGTTCAAACCCACTGATGACACCGATACCGATCATTGCAAAGATGCCACCAACGAAGGCAACCGCGAGTCCGGCGACGAACCGGGTAAGCACGAACATACTCATGGCTGGAAAAGCCATGGCGTTGAGGTAGTAGTTTCCTCCAGAACTGATCCAACCACCGAATCCACCACAGAGAATAAGAGCTATCATCAATGCGAGTGTCGCCAATGACTTGTCGATGTTGCTCATGAACGTGGTAAGGTAAAGACCTCGGCCAACGGTCGTCAGCATGATGATATCAATAAGCGCTGGAACGGCGAAGATGCCCAGGAATGTGAATTGATAGAAAACCGATGGTCTTTCTTGCTCGCCCTTTGGATCCAAGTCAATGTCCATGGATGCATACGCTGTGGGGAGCTCCGTGAACATGTCGTCGCGGCGAGGTGGTTGGTGGACGTCGTAGTACTCGCGGTACCGGGAGGCGATGATCTTTCCGAGAAGTATTGGGGCCATATCGAAGTACATGTCACAGCGCGCGCCCACGGCGTACATCTCTGCGAAACAAGAGGCCTGAAGCATATCATTGTTGGGCAAGGGGTTCCGGTCGAGGACTTCCAGATAGACTTCATTGAGGGCGAGCTTGCGGAATGCACAGAAGACAGACAGAGCAAACAAATCGGCAGCAGCATCGATTTGATCCGTTTGTAAGACAGTATGAGCGACGGTAGCGAGCTGGGTCAGAAGCCGAAGTTCCCCATCAATAAGGATTGCCGGTAGCCGGGCATCAACCTCCTTGAAAAGAGCTATAGCGAGGGCAGGATCAGGGCACCAGCATCCTTGTTCCCGATACCATGCAAGCCGTGAACTAATGAGGTCCTCGGCGGAGATCTCGCCGCCCAGGTACGCAGTAGAGCTCAAAGCTCTGAGCTGAGCAAAAGACGGAGCCTCAATGAGCTGATATTCGCAGAATGCGCGGACTTTCTGAGACAAGGCCGAAGGCTCCAAACTTTCAGAGGTTGTGAGGCGGCGCAAAAACAAGATTGCCTCGGTCGGAGTAAGTTGTTCGATGTCGTGCATGATGCGCGGGGGCAATCCCCAGGTCTTTGACAGGCTCCCGGTCTGAGTCGCTAGGGCGACCTCGGCCATAAGACATTCAAACCTAGAATATCCCCTACTGGACATGAAAGTGTGGAGGAGGGTGCTAGTACGGTCCTCGGTCTTCGCCGAGAGATAGATGTTGAGGTTAACAGTACCCGAAGTGGTATCGGTATCATACATACCCCAGACCTGTGTTTCCAAGCGTGTGCGAAATCCCGAATGCAATCCCACGTAGACCTTGAGAGCATCGGTTTCACTACCATTGCAAGAGCTGATGATACCAAGCAATTCTCTCGCAGCGTTGAACGCCGCGGAGGCTGTGGTGTTCGTGACTTTTTGGAGAGCACGCAATTGTCCAGCGATACCGTGAAGTTCCTCTAGTTTGATACGGTCAAGGAGATTAAGATCTTTGACATGTCGCTGCGCATCAACTAAATCGGTAATTTCTCGGGATGTGCAGTCGAGTCCGAGTTGGAAGCATCCCAGCCCCGTATAGTCATTACCAGCAGGAGAAACGGAGAAAGGGTTCTCTTGAGTGAGTTCCGGCCGCGATGGCCATGAAAGCTCGTCGATTACGGTCTCTTGACTACCGATTGAAGCTTCCTTAGCCGGAGGTGACAACGACAGCTTCGCCGGCAGATCGGGTATGAAGGATTGCAAAGACTCGTACAGAGAGTCATGACCGCACGGGGTTTGGCAGACCTATTACCTAGTGTCAGGTCGTCGTTCCATTTCCGGGTCTTGGGTTGAAAAATCTCACCTTTGAATTGGACCTCCACACATTATGCGCTTCAGTAACCTCGTTGCCCTTCATCCACATCAGTGCTCCCAACGGCTCCTCAGTTATAGTCCTTGCAGTCGCAACAGTTGCGTCGCACAATGCGGCACGGGGCGCAATCCAACACCTTGCGCTCCTGTAGTTGCACCATTTGAATGACCGGTGAATGACATCGTGCGATAACTCCACTCCATTGTCGATAGCCTCCCACATCGCGATAGTCGTGCCGCCCATAGACTTCTGAGATGCGATGGCGCGCATAGCTGTTCGCATTTCAGTCATTTGGAAGTAATTGCGGCTGCTGCCATCAGGCGAGATAGTGGCGTTACGATAGATGAAGCCCCTTATTGGCAGCATATCGATGTCGCGGCATTGCTGCTCAGTCATATAAGCAGGCGGCGAAAGCTCGAGCCAGACATCGACACCGAGCTGATTTATATACTTTACCAATGCGTTCAGTACAACGGGTTGGAAGTGCGCGAGAAAGTCAGCGAGAAGAACTCCGTTGAATGGTGACTGCGCATCCTGTGACTGCTTGAAATGTGTTCGCAATGTCTGGGAAACGACCTCTAAAGCCTGAATTACTTCGTCGTTATCCGAGGCGCGTTCTGAGTTCGCAAGCGCCCGCACATCTAGTCGTCCTAAGGTATAGGAAGCTGTACGCTGGGCCGATAGAGAACTCAGAACACCCTCTTGCGTAGGGTCGAGAACAGTGATATCCCACTGTTGTAGTAACCGCGACTGATCAGGAGTTGGTGGATTGGATAGACTGCCGAGGAAGACACCGAACGATTGAAGGTCTTTTCCTGCATATCTCTCTACAGAGAGTGGCTGCGCCTCCTTTGATAGGCGATCGAGATACCGCGAAATAGCTGCGGGCACCTCCGAGAGTTGATCCCTTTTCTACTACTATGTTAACATGATCCAGTGCTGTGTGAGTGCCTCGGATTCGGGGACAATGGATACGTACACGCCAACTCTTGCGGATTTTCCTTCCGACAAGGAAGAGAATATATAGCCCCCCGAAGACAATGGTAGCCAACAAACAAGCGGCGAGGACCTATTTATCCCAGTCAGTGAGCAGATAGTAGTCTTAGGGCTGAGGCATCACATGACGGAGAGTCTTACTTGATCCCACCAGGTCTTCACCATGGAATGCCATCCTACCGCATCCAGACCCAAGTAGTCTGCGCCCATGGTGACCCGGGCGCAATTAACCAAATGAGCGAATAGAAATGAACGACGTTAGTGACAGACACCACACATCCGGAGCGGGGACCTGTCGCGGTGTATTTGAATGACTTTGATAGCGACACTGACCGACAAGGTCGTCCCTTACTTGAACCGTTGTGGGAGTGTGGACTCTTAATGAAACCTACATACGGCTGTATATGTAGTACTTCATGGGCAGCTGAGACTTCAAGGACCCAGCACAGCAAGTGGGGAAACCGAAGCCGAACCAATTTTCTTGCTCTGCCGATCCATGTTCCCAAATTCTCACCATCATATTGGTGGCAGTGGAGAATGGCGCTAACAAGGGCTGAATGCAAGTCTCACTAGGTCGTGTTGAGGCTAGTTTATCACGACTACTATGACTATTGAAGCTCGAGATGACGACTTAGTACCTGACAAAAACGACACTAGCATTGTGGTCCAATGGCCCTCGCTTTGGCGCTCCTCCTGGTTAATTTCTGAGCTGTTCGCCTTCGACAGGCCAACCACATCCCACCCCATTGTAAGGCAAAAATAGTAACAATGCTAGGAAACCAAAATCATTACATTGGCATCGGGCACGCTGCGTCACCCATCGTGAGGAGAAATATGGCTCAGACTTTCTCTTTTCTCGAATTGGACTGTCGAATTTACAATTGCTCTACGATTCAGGGGATATCAGGGCTGGTGCACGGATGGCTGGCGGCCTTGTTGCCCTACATTCGATAGTGGTTGTTTTCTGGAAAAAAGATTTTTACTTTCTGAGACAATGTGAAAAGACCCCACTGTCCTGATACTGTTCAGAAATGTTCTACGATCGAGTATATACATCAGATCCACGGTTGTGAGTGAAAAGTTCTTAATTCTCGGCTTTTCTCCACCACGAGAAGGAACGGATGCTGACCGATCTAAATAGATCCGAACCGGACTCGGCTAGCAGGCGCTGATCACTTCCACAACTTGGCTTTTTGGATCTTAACTCGACAAGAACTTGAACAGACGGGTCTCTGCTTCGGGCAGCGGCCGAGATTTGGTCTCTTTGAAGTCTCCAGCCAAAGCTCAATTACGCCGAGTGAGGATTCGAGGACTATTGAAGTAGTCGGCGGATCCTCCCCGACCGCAGCTATTGAAAGTGCCATCTTAACATGCGATTCAGAGGCCTCAAACCTTCCAACACGATGTCGCTTCTAATGCTTTATGTGGGACATGATTTCTTCGGTCATTTGGCTTGGGGGTAAAAAATGAAAAAGTTATCCGTTATCCCGGGTGCCACGGACGGCACCTGAGAGCGACGCTGCCGACACTTTTGACGCCATTGAAAAATAATATGAAAAAATTCAGTCATGCGTTCTGGCCCGAAAAGCGAACTTGATGGCACTTGCACCAGGAGAAAGTATACCCGGAGCATTCCGTCTGTCGCTATGGCTCGATGTTGACACAGAGAAATGGTAAGCCGCAGCCGTGACGGGTCAGCCGTGCAGGTTGCCAGATGATCGCGAGCGTCTCGGAGGTTTTTTACGGGAATCCTTGAAGCTTAATGAAAACTCAGCCATGTTGTACCGACACGGCGTGATCTGTCATGACGAGCTGTCGGATGAGGTTTGGGTCATCAGCGGAATTCGTATAAACCTTCGATATGTTCCGTGGCCCTGCATATATTGTACGGTGTATAAATTTTCCAGTCGACATATGCTGCGGAGGAACTGTCGATCGTAGCGATTCGTCGAGAGCAGAAGTACCAAGAGGATCTAAATTATAGATCCGTAAACTAATGCTGCTCGAGAAACTCCACCCGCGCCATGGCTGAGTTGGCTGGCGTCAACTTTAAATACCACTTTCGCTCCAAGTTCCTACCAGGATCCCGCCTTGATTTGGAATCAGTGGCTTTTCCCACGGACGAGAGACACGGTCAGCACGATTGAGTAATTCTAACTCCCCAATTAAGTACGACACGACCGCGAAATGCAGGCGTTGCAGGCGTGGGATCCTATAAAAAGGATCAAAATGCGACTGAGCGACCGACAGAAAAAGAAAGCAGAGCAAAACGAAACCTCGCCAACGACAATGCAGACGCCACCTCCATCAGGCATTATTGTGCCTCTCTACATTTATCCACTGTCGCCCACAACCTGGGATCCACTCTATGACTCGTAAGGATTGCCCTTTTCTTTTGCTTTTGCCTTTTCGCCCGTCAATTTCGACCTCCACCGCGAACGAACGCCTCTCCCGTTGGGGTGCCGGGAAATAACAAGAAAAAAAGAAAAAATAAGAAAAAAAAAACATATCTAACTCGGTACCTGTAGCATCTCCGCTAATCCCGACCTGCATTTTCTGGTCATTGTCAATCCCAATAGTGGACCGGGTGCCTCCCCATTGCCAGACGCCAACTACGTTCGCGAAGTGGCTCGATTGAATCGTTATGCGAACGTGGTCACCGTAGGTTACATCGCCATTAACTACTGCAAGAAGCCCCTCCAGGAAGCCTTGGAAGAGGTTCAGACGTATGCCACCTGGGCTGATGATTACGTGAGAACTGGTCTGGGCGTGGGAGGCATCTTCCTCGACGAGACTCCGAACCTCTCCTCTCCGGAAGCTGTCGAGTACCTGTCCATCCTACAAGATCGTATTAAGCGCACGCCGGGGCTTTTTGGTAACCGATTGGTGAGATACCTTGTCCCCACCCCTGCCGATCAGTAAAAGCAAAGAAAACCTTCTCCCATACCCAATCAGAGCTGTACCGCACATTTCCGAGAAAGGGGGGAAAAATCGATATTGATCTTCTTGAGGATTTTCAGGTCATCCAAAACCCAGGAACACCGCCAGATGCGCCCCTGGCTAATATAGGACCCGATCTGATCCTGACTTGCGAAGAACCTTATTCTCGTTATCGGTCGAATGAAGTCCAGCAACGCCTCCGCCAACTCCATTACGATCGGGCCAGATGTGGATTTATGATACACTCGGTACCACGGGATGACTTGCGCCCATTGGTGCACGACCTACGTCATCGGGCGGCCTACCTGTTCGTTACTGAGTTGTTTGGTGAGTTCTACGAGCGCTTTGGGCCGAATAGCTGGACTACCATGGTGGAGGCTTCTCAGTCGGAGGCTTGAGGAAGTTTGACCTGAGGTGGTTGTGGAGCAGCGGCTGTGGCTGTGGCTGGAGTTTCCGCCGGGTCAGAATTTTCTATCGACAAAACCCTTGCCCTATCTTGTTTCTCAATATAGCAACACCGCCAGTGTTTCATGTCTGTCCTGTCCCTTGGAAAAGGTTTCCCCGGAACAACCCAGTAAGGTTCCTAATGGATGTTTTCCCCATCGTTTTGCCGGCCGAGTGTTTTTGGATCATCATCATCATCATGTTCAGTGCGCATAGAATAGAGCGGATCACTCCGGGTGTTCTAAGCGAACATCTCCGAGAACGGACCAAGAAACATAGACTATTCTTTACACTAGAGAAAATCACTACACTAATTCCCTAATATCCTCCTATCAATCAATCTCTCCTATGGAGTACAGTCCACAAGATACTAAGTAAAGGTACTCGGTAGTTCTCCCACACAAAGAAAACCCAAGCCCATCGTTCAAGCTCGGGACAAAAAGTTCTTCGTCTTACCAGTGGAACCTCAATTCTGGTTCCTCAGGTACAAGCGATCCCTCCTCAGGGGAAAAGTGGACCCCGTCCCAAGTTTTCCTCAATCCCGTACCGTAGCAATGGGCCCGGATGCCGAATCGGCTCTTCAAATTAAAAAGCAAAAACCAGCTCGTGCTCGGCAATGGGAAAAGATAAAGTTAGAACATCTAGATTTGGGAACTTAAAATAAAGGGGCAGAAAGGGGACGATGGGGGTCTTAGGGTGAGGGAAAGGGCGGATGGATGTAAGGGGGCTGTGCCAAGCTTTTCTTTTTTTTTTCTCTTTTCTTGGGTCGTGTTTGAAGGGTTTGGAGGGGTTTGGAGGGCACGTTCTTGTTCAACGGAGGGGCTGGACTGGTGTATTCCTCTTTGAATGTAGGGTACCTGTTCTTGGATCTGGTCTGGGGTTGGTCTGGGCTTGGAGGTTTGGGTTGGAGTTGGGTTGAAGTGGGCGGTTATTGATTGGTATGGAAGGGTTTGTTCTGGATGTGCATAGTTCTATTCTTAGAATAGAATAGAGTCCTTGCGTTGGTGGTGATGGGTGTCATGTTCTTATTGGGAGGGTGGTGCAGGTGTCGTAAGGAAGGGGATATGCATGGTATGTACTTGCTTCGGACTGGACTGGTGACTGGTGACTGACTGGGTTGGAGGGATGGGCTGAGCTGAGGGTGTTTTTGATCTTGGTCGTTTTCTTGTTGATTGTATGGGGGTGTAGATATGCTATGATCTGGAGGTGGCATACGGGTATAGGTAATAGAGAGTAGATGTTTGTGTAGGTGTAGCATTGCTGGGACTTGGATGGTAGTACCAGAGACATATGATGGGATGTAGGAGGATTATCAGGATGCGAGGGAAGTGCTCATATATGCCATGACTGTTAGTATGGTCTCTTTACAAAAGTATAGTGTTCGTCGGAGTTGGCTTGGAGATCTTACCACAGCTCAATTCTCATAAAATGATTGCCCTTGGATTTTCTGATGATAAGTCCTAAATGCTCTACGGGAGGGCACTGGAGGTGAAAGCCATGTCTCGATTATCTTACTGTCACTGTCGCTAGATTGGTAGGTTAGTTGGCATGGCCCGATGCTAGTAGTTCGTTCTACACGTTCCAGTGGAATAGATCACAGTTTGCGCATTGCAAGCGACTTCAACAGAGAGTGTTGGTGTTTGTGGATCTCATTGTTGTGTGCTGATTTATACCCCTATAGGGTGAGCTCGGTCGATATATATTACTATCAGCCCACGGAACTATATCCCTTATGATTAGCGAGCCATGGAAGACTTCTCCACGATCTTCGTCTTAGCATTCGCATCAGTTGTAAGTTAGCCATGGTTTAGCAATGAGATCGACACTTGTCCGATCGACATCTATACGATCGACATCACCGAGCCCACTCAGTTGCGTCTCTTATGGTTGGATCGATATTGTAGCGTCCACGACAGCTCTTCCAGAGGAGGCGCTTCCACCTGTCACATTTCTATTCCTGATAGAACGAAGTACGACCCTTTACGGAGGCCATGTCGGATACAGATATTGTAATATCATCACTCACAGACAAAGTTGGTGTAGGCCTGAGTAGATACGCACGTGAACTCTTGAAGCACCATCAACGCCCTCAAAGTTCCCCAATAAAAAAACCTGAATCGATGCATAGTCTGGTCGTTTCAAAGGCGCAGATAGTGAGTGGGAACCCGCCAAGATTGTGACCCATTATATATTGCTGGTCTCATTGATATTGCGAAGGTTGCCTCGATTTTATAAAGAATAGGCTGTGTAATGAGGTACATCATTCAGCCTCTTTATATCTCATGAGAGTTTACATTCGGAGTCTCGCACATCGATATCGGGCAGTTCGTTGATATGTGCGCCAGGGTCTATGTCAGTTCTGTCTTGTCTGTGGAAAGCGAGTTGCTGCGTAATATATGTAACATGGGCTACATATGCTAAATCTTGCCCTTCATCCGCAGGTAGTTAAGGATAGAATCCTTAGTGATTAGATGATGAGACCCCTGTTATGGTGCTATTTGGATCGATCTTCATGCAGAGGACGGAAGGTTTTCGTTTTGATAGCCGTTAGTTGTAGTCATTATTGACTATAAATTGAAGGTTGTTGGGTATCGTTGCCTGAGAATAGCTGTTCTGCCGAAAGAGAAGAATGAAGCTGATAGAAATAGTTCGAGGTTCTTCGTATCCGCTGAGACAGACAAACAGGGTATTTATCTACATATGCGACAGGATATCAAGACTTGCACTATGTACGTATTGCGTCTCTCTGGGACGTAAAGTAATCCCTGGATAGAACGTACCCTGAGTGAGCGCCACTGAGTGCAGTGCGAAGTCCGACCCCAAGAGTGAGCATACAGAGGTAAGGTAGAAATGAGCACATCTGCGTTCGAAAGATTTGAAAGATCGCAGTTTGGCAGGAGATGGATATATTGGACATACTTGTTCACTGCCAAAGGCCGAAGTAGAGCATGGCGAACTGTAATCTTGTCAATAGTATATGTGGTTGCGAATAGCTATCTGTTAGCCGTCGCATACAGCAACAGTGGTGGAGAGGGACTTCGACACTAACTCGAGTGCCGATAGGAGAGTTGGTCTCCATAGTGTGTATGTTAGCCAGAAAGAATGATGTAATTCCAGGTTTCATATTATGGAGATATTGTTTTGATTGCATGCGAACTTGACGCGGGCATTGACACATCGATACAATCGAGTGCATCGCGTCGAGGACATGGAAACTGCCTTTGCAAAGCATCAACATTAGATTTCTTAGAGAATTGTATATCGCCCTGATGGCTTCAGTTGCCATTTACTTAAGGACTGATAATGAGAATGGTGTCAAGTCCTGAATAAGTGCCCTTGAGTGATGCAGGAGCCAAGTTCGCTTGACTTAAGAGGAATCTAGCAAGCTCCCCTATCGACCTCTTGGACTCAAACAGAAGAGACTGTAAAACGACAATATGGCCACACATGACCGAAGACTATGTGCTCTACTGTGGCATTGATAGACAAATGGTCAATCGGGCAACCTTTCAGGCTAATGATATGCTATTTTGCCAATCGGATTGCATGTGTCCAGGGCCATAGTGAGGGTATCCCTGCACATATATATGCAAGCCCCCAACGTATGAGGGCTTGCCTCCACAGAAAAGGTGGATCCATGGCTGAAAGATAGAGATTAGGGCCGGCGTGTTCCAAATCTGCCTACAGCCACACCTAATCATCGTACAAATTGTGAGATTTGTTCCTAGACTGGCTGGTTGCTTTGCTGGCACAAACAACAAATCTGGAGCAGGGTCAGGGGCCAAGTTGGGTCTACGACCTTTTGTGGAGGTGGCTGTTCTAGCCTGGAGCCTCAGCTAGCCTGTCGAGACGTGATTTTGCTGATCATCCGCACCTTTTTTCAACCTCGTTTGTCAATAGCTTATGCGCGAAGATCCTGTCTCTTGAACTTCATGAAATAGCAAAGAGCCATTCGCTCATATCACATTGTCGGATAGGTATATGCTCTCCTTATTATCCCTTCTACCCCCTTTCTACCTCTGACAATGGTGGCTTACGATCCTCCATTTGGATATTCCCTTCGGGTGAACGGCAGCTGCCCTGAGCGCACTAAAGAATGTAGGGTCACTTGGGATGGCTTCGTTGCCTGCTGTCCATTGGATAGCACCTGCAAGGTATCAGACAACAACAAAAATCCGATCTGTTGCCCAAACGAGGCAGATTGTCGGGAACCGCTTTTCCGGATAGCTCATTGCGCCAATGCAAGCTGGGCCATGTACGAACGTTATGGCCTCTTTTGCTGCAAGGAAGAAGACCAAGGGTTTTGGACCTCAGAAAAGAAATACAGTGATAGTGTTGGGTGCGCAGAGCAGCCTGAGGGGATTTCCCGCACGATTCTGAACCCAATAGCGCAAAGTACGCCGTTAGGGATATCATGTCTTGGCTGAAAGCTCTGATAAAGAAACGGTGTAGCTATCTCGTCCACGACCTTCACGTATCCTCGGATAGCAACTTCAACATCAGCTTCGACATCTACATCTCCATCCGCGCCTTATACACCCGAAGCATCTAAACATGATTCTGTATCCAACTCTGATAATGACCCTAGAGGTGCAGTCGCTGGTATTGTTGTTGGTTGTGTGGCTGGTGTAGCTTTGATCGCTGCCTTGTTTTGGTACTTGCTTCGGCGTCGACGACAAAAGAAGCATTCTCTACCGGGTTCAGATTCACAACCGCCCCCTGGTCATCATGAAAAGCCGGAGCTTTTGTCTCTGTGTGAACTGAGTGAGTTGCCATCGAGTCCGCCCAGTCAGGCGGTTCACGAGGTTCACGGACTGCCGGAGACCACGGAGATCCGGTAGACAGTCTCTAGTTGATAATGGTAAGGTTATATGAAACTGCTAAATGTGCTGGTTCTCCTCTATCATATGGGCACCGCGGCATGGCTGAGATACTGATACCATAAATGATGGTAAGCTGTCGTAGATTCAAATTCCATAATGGCCCCTCGAGTCTACTCACCCTGAGCCTGATACCTATATGAATATGTTCCATACCCAAACGTGGGGCTGAAATGGCCCTAAAATGCGAGGTCGTGCCCGGATAGGCTCTTGGTAGGCTCTAACATGGCATTCTCTAGGATTGCCCAAGCTCATAAGTTGCAACTATTGGACATCAAAGTTGAATTCTTCATTGGGCGGAGAGTCCAATCCATTATTTCTGTCTTTCAAAACAGTCTCCAGTGATGTACTGACTGTGTACGGGGTATGAAAGGGTATGGATCAGTGGTTATTAGTACCCACGGAATCAAATGTAGATCGTCAACCTTCTCTAGGAAGGGATCCCGGGGTTTGCGCAGCTGCCGTCAACGGCCTCGAGAAAAGAGTGGATACTTCGGAAGCTATAGCATCAGTAGCTGCACTTTAACCGAATGACCCTGGACCACATCTGCATCAACCGCAGTTAATGCAGCTAAATATAGAGCCATCTCATGTTGAGTACCGTGATAGCCCGAGTAGTCCGGATCTGCTACATCCCAAGCACACCATCAATTATTTCCACTCGCAGGATATGAGTCCGTACGGCTTCCCCACAAGTATCTTAAATGGCGTCATGTAACGCCTCATCCCGGGAATTCTGCGCAATTCAACCAAAGTATTCTCGGACAAAAATTACAAGAGATACAGGAACGTCACATCTTACTAGAAGACAAGCACAGCCACACTCACCGACGTGCATAGACCCCTGATAGTGACGAACGGTCCAATCAACAAGTATCTGTGTGGATTACACATAGCGTTCCGACGCAGCTAACACAACACCAAGGTCCTATCTCCGTGCATCTCAGCAAGAGGACCAGTAATGTCCGTCAATGGAGGATCTGCCCCCACTTCGAGCGGCAATTGTACTAATTGTGCATTGTTGACGTTAGCGGTATAACGTAGGGGGTAGAGACGAAACCCCCACGTCCTGCGCTTGCTCGTTGACCTTGATATATTGAATCATGAACTCTCGTACGATGGCCAGAAAGGTTCGAGGGTATTGGTGATCAGCTGGTATTCTCAGATGATATTATCGAAGTCGCTTTTCGTTCCAGGAACATGTCCGGGGAACGGAATTGAAGCTGGCTGAGGATGCGAGGTTGACGCGGAACCACGTGGCGCCAGTGCTGCCCTCTTTCTATATCCCCAAACGGAAAACTAAAAACAGCCTTTCAGCTGATGCATGTTTAACTTCCCTTGATAATATTCAAAGATACTCCAAATCGGGTAATTCAGAAGAGCCTAAACGAGAGATCCTCGGTGTTCTCGCTAGTGAATTTGTTTACATTGGTATACCCCGCAGAGACATACGTGGCTTCAGCCGTTGTACCTTCCTCGCTTTTCGTTCAAGCCTGAGAACTCGTCCTTAAGGATTACTGGGACAACAGAGAATCGCGGATTAAGATAGAGAAGATAGCGCAGTAAGAGGTTCAGCTCTTTACGATATAGGAGGGGAGAAACAGAAGAACATTTCGCCTTAAACGTTAATTGGTATTCATATTCATGGTATATACATCATGGACGATTAAGAGTCAACAGCGAAAATCAACCCTGATAGTGACGGTCAATGGCCGCCTCAGCGTCCTTCTTGGCACGGTACTCAGCCTTCTCCTTGTCAATGAAGTTGAGACCCTTGGTCTCGAAGAGGTGAGTGACAGCAGCGGTGGCGAGGCCAGCGGCGATCTGCTTAGCCTGGGCATGGTCCTGGGGCTTTCCTATAGTCGGGCAGAATAGAATCAGCCTACGTGAACAAATTGACCGGAAGACAATTGGTGACAATACCGTTCTTTGCCTGGTGGTCGTTGAAGGCCTTCATGGCCTCGTAGGCGGCGGCACCGCCGATGGCGTCGTGGCTCCAGTGTCCCTCGTGGCCTTCTTTCTGGTAAACCTCCTTGTGGTGTTGAGCGTTCTCGTGGTCGTCGTCTAGTGGACAGCGATCACAGTCAGTATAACATTGAGAGGAAGAGGATATCGAGTGAAAGAACAACGTACCAAAGAAACCCATTTTGTTTGGATGAAAGTGGTCTTGTCTGGGAAAAATCAGAAAAGGATGTGATGGATGAGAGAGAAAAAGAAAAGGAGAGGGGAGAGGCAGAGGGGCTATTTAGATAGATCCCAAAACACTCGAACCGAATAGATCGGCATTCAGCCCAAAAATCGATCGTTGCGGTGAGATACGATTGTATCCACTGCCGAGCCACGACGATGTCCACCTTCATATGGACATCCTCTTTCATTGGATCGAGTGTGGTCTCCGCTTCTCAGCTGAGCATCCACAAGGCAAAGATGGAGCCATTCTCACGCCATTCCGCCATTTTCAGGGGATTGCAGGAAGAGGGGTTGAGCATCTATGCCATATGGAGCGTTTTCATGGAGGGGCGGAGGGCTGAGGGGTAAACAACGCATCCGATGGAACTTTGTTCCGATCGACACTCCGAATAGTACATATTAATAACAACACAGCCACAGCACGATTCCCGTACGTAAGCCGACTAGGAGTCGCCACTCACGGAAGGGAAACAGATTGCAGAGAACTCTTAACGAAGCTCCTATGGCTTAGTCAAACCCGACCTATACAAACGCATATAATATGCCTCCAAGAAGACTTCAGGATACAATTACAATACACTATCCGTGTCACTTCACCATTCCGTACCGTACGCCTCTCTACCGGAGAATTGTTGTTCCGTCAAGACCACTAGGCTTAGTGTGCTACTTGGCATCAAGGCTTGAGATTGAAGCCAAGAGTCTGACCATCTGGCTATAAATGCTTGAAAAACGCAACTAAAAGTAGCACCTATCTTTCCGATATTTCCGATTTCATGTTTTAAATATCCTCCGCTACGAGCTATACCCATTGATGGTAAAATACCATTCTACTCAAGGGTGCCATATCAACCCGGCCAACCTGAAAATGCCAAAGCCCGAGTATGGCGGAGCCCATTGAGCGAGATCGAAATCTACATGCTTCGTATCATGGAAGTCGTATCTCTTGAAAAACTCATAGATCTGTGGCTCGGCGCTGACGGCAACAGGCACGCCAGCAGACCGTGCCTGGTTAAACACATAGTCCATTAAATCCTTTCCAATACCACGATGACGGTATGCTGGCTTCACAACAATGTATGTGACCTCTGATAAAGATTAAGCACATTAACCATCATATCAAGTACCTACCAGGGATGCGAATCGAAATAGATGCTTACCATAACGGTCGAAGGTCTTTACTTCTTCGTTAATCGTGGCAACTGCTTCCAACACCGCCGCCACAATATGAGGGGCGAAGAAGTCGGGGAGTTCCGGCTTTTTAGTCTCCTCTTGGGACTGTTCCGATTTCTCTACTGGTCGGCGGCGGTTAAGGGCGAGATGGCCAATGACTTCACCGGTGTCGTTGTCAACTACAGTCCGTGATTCGGGTGAATCCACGTCGATGCCTTCCAATGCACCGAGATAGTTCTGCCGTTGGACAGTTTCATTGGGCCAGTTTTTGAACAAAAGGCGGTTGATCGTTAGAGCCAGCTTGGAGGTGTACAGAAGCTCACCCAGCGCGGGAATGTCAGAGTGTTTGACTGCACGAATGGTGTAGCTGGGCGTGGTCATTGTGTTTGATTTGATACAATGAGATACGAAAGGAGAGATGGTGTGCTTTCATATGGATTGAGAGGAAAATCTACGGCTTAAGTATCTTTGCCAAAGAGGACGTTGTATGTGTGGCACGACACCCCGATGACATTTGACGACTTCAGGCAACAATAAATACTTCTTATAGAGCGCAGATATCGAGTATTATATTGAGTGTAGATGTTGTAGCCTTGTAGGCATCAAGATAAAACGGGCTTAGGTATCAGATATCGGAAGGCGTGTTACCGTTCTGCCGAGTATTATTGTAGCGCTAAATGTTAAACACAATCCTTATTCTTATTCCCTCAATTTATATTTGGAGACACCAGCTTAATTAAAGGAATATAGCTTATACCGCCAATGTCAGGGGGCTCCACTCCAACTAGAAGATTCCTGTTTATAATGTATTATTATTCGTCGGATTTTCGAAGACTACTAGTATTAGAATATATATTCCCAAGACACAGGCATACACATATACACAGGAAGCAATATACTGGTGCAACTTTCTGTAGCGAAATTTGCTAAATACTTCCGTAGAGAGAGCAGTCATAATGAGTAAAGATATGCGCTCTATATTTCATCTTAATAGAAAGACTGGTTTTCCGGAAACTTGCGCAACGAAATAAAAGGACTCAGAATAAAAGGAAAGACGACATGTACTAAGAATTGGAACGATCAGCACAATTGAAATTTGTTTTGAATATGCGTTCTAAGCTAGACGAGCGCACAATAAGCCACCAAAAGTGAAGAATGGGGAATCCGACCTATCACAGCCGGAGGGGATCGTGTAGAGTTCAGACAACTCACTCCTTTACCACCTTTGGGCACTGGCGTTCGATCTCCATCTTAGCGGGACCAATCAGCGGCTCGAGATACGTAGATCGCGGAGTTCAGCTGTGGTTTGTTGACTACTAGCTTGACAGCTGAAGAATATTGGGTGCTAATGCCATTTTGCCAGCTGCCAGCTAAAATCAAAACATTTAAATTCAAGATAGTCTCCTTCAGTGGATTCTTTCTCTTCTCTTAGTCTTCATCCCAGCTGTGAATTCTTTCATACTGTTGAATCGAAATCATGGCTGCCATCCGCCTCGACGTCAACCTGTTCAACGCCAAAGATGACACAGTCAAGAGAACGAACTGTGTCCCTTTGAAGGAGTTTGACATTAGCAGCAAGAAGCTGTCCGACGTGCGATCGGTGCTCATTGAGAACGGTGGCTTGGATGCTAGCAAGTACGTTTCCTGTCTCTGTTCATTGGATTACGCTGATTGTATCATAGGGTCGGATGTTCATTTTGCTCACCGTCTGGAGCTCTAGTCAATGATGCTTCGTCCTTCTCGGATTATGTGGACATTTTATCGGAGGGAGGAGAGGTTTGTCGCTGAATCTAGCCATACTTTGTAATAAAAGTCGCTCACCGGGTCTAGGACAAGGAGGAGGGCGATGATAAAAAAAAGAAGAATATCTACAATGTCTACGTCTACCTTAAGAGCAAAAAGACTACCACTGGCTTAAGTGATGAAGCCAAGGAGACTCTTAAGAAAGAGCTCAACCTCAAACTCAGTGTAATTCCCCATCACACTGCTTACCTATACCCCTAGCTGACCATTCAGGACAAACCGGAGCTGCTCAAAACATCACTAGACCAGCTCACCAGTTCCTTCAACAAGGCCGACTGGGTGGCGGAGGCTAGCGAAGATGCCACGTAGGGCTCCATGATTGATCGATTATATTTCTTAAGTTTACTCACTGTAATAGCAACCCCGCCGATATGTCGGAGAAGGAGTGGAATATTGTCATCCGCAACAATAGCCTCACAAGCGCTTCTCGATTGGTGTTTTCCAATCTAGGCCGAGCGTCCGATGGAAGCAAAAAGCTCAAGTTCCGTCGGATTGAACGTGCGCCATACAGCGGTATGTATAAAGACATTCTATATCTATTAAAATTGGATATGGCTTAACAAGTGTAGCCTTTGTGTTGAAACCGAGAAAGTTCCAGCCGCATGAAATTTCGGATTCAGAGGTCAAAATTGAGGTGAGCTCTATTCTGATTCGATGACGATGATGATAAAATGATGCTAATTCAGTAGCAACAATTCCATATCCCCCGGTTTGTGGTGGCAGACGATTCATACGTGGATACCTTTGAGACTAAGTCGTCTGTGGCAACGGCTATGGCTCGTAGTTCATTCTCCTCCATTGAGGCAGAAGCTTCTATGTATGAAAAATTCCACTTTTGAACCATAACAACCACCATCTAGCCTTAGATGGATATGCTAACAATTCTTAGTGAAGGAGGTGCGTTTGGATTCAGTGCCGCTGTCAGTGCTGGCTTCTCCTCGAGTGAAAGCAATGCGTTGAGCAAGCAGAGTACGGCTGAAAGCAGCGTGATGAACATCACCTACAATGTAAGTTTTTCACATAACTAGCTACATGTTTAAGCCTGATCTAATCCGGTACGATAAGTTTCCTCGAGTGGTATTGCATTTGGATGAGTACAGTTTGGCACTGTCAGATGAATGTAGCCAGGATCTCGTCAGAGTCAATGATGTCAACTCCCTGCTTGCCTTTCATCATAAATACGGTATGGATACATCCATCGCTACGCTGAATAATATGCCGCAATATTGACACCGACACCACCAGGTCACTTCTTTGCCACGCGCGTTGAACTCGGTGGGAGACTGTTTTCCTCGGAAAAGTTCAGCACGTTGGGTACAAGTAGCGAGAGCGAAGCTACAAAGCAGATGAAGATCTCAGCTAGTGCCTCATTTTCATCCAGGTTTGTGTCTGGTAGTGCCAGCTACAGTCAAGAGAATGGACAGTCGGCCCAAGACAGCGATGCCAGACGAAGTATGCAGGGTTCCATGTCATGGCAAGCCCAGGGCGGTGATACCCTTCTCTGCAACAAGCAAGTCATCCTTCTGTTTACTCTGGTCACGCGAAATATGTGCTAACTATATATCCTAGCCCTCCTGCGTGGTGTCCCACCGTCGCTCCGTTCCAAAACTGGCGTGTCATCAAGGTATTTCACTTGATCTGATGATAGCTCAGATATCTCAGGTGCTAATATCCTCTAGCAAGAAGACGTTATCCCCCTGGGCGATTTCATCGGCCGGATCCCGGGCTATGAAGACATCCCAGACAAGTTCAACCAACTAGCTGAAATTACAAGAAGGAAGGAGACGGTCAGCTTCCGGCTTGGCCTGGATGCATGGCAACGGGCAGACCAAAAGAAGCCCGAATATTTATCACTCCATCACGCGTGGAGAATTCGTATGATCCTCTGTAGACTATCTGTACGAACCTATACTAACCAGAACAGGCCAGGAAGTCACTCAGTTGTATACCAAAGAACTCGCAAAGGACCCCTTTGCGACCTATAAAGCTTTACAATCAGGCCACTGGGCCAGTAAGTACAACCCTGATCAAAGAGAGATTCACAGCTAACTTGAATAGATTATCAAATCCCCGCCTCGATCCAGGAACTCTACGATAATGGACATCCTGGATTGGCATTTGATGACAACAGCAACGATACTGTATATGACATTGAGGTCGAAACCCTCATGAATCAAGCTCCAGCCGTGCGTTTCCTAGAAGAACTATACAGAAATATGTACTGACGCAGACAAATAGCTACAATATGGAGTGAGGTACCATATCTTCAACCGCAAAAGCGGCCTATGGCTACGCGCCATTCTCATCAACCAAAATGGGAAAGAGATAACGCTCTTAGCAGCTGGACCCAAGCACGAGGCGACACTTTTCGAGTTCCGCGACCAAGAGCGAGAGGGACCCTTGCGCAATGGGGACAAATGTTGTCTGTTGGTGTACGGTCCGGATGGCAAGCAAAAAGGTATTATCGCATTGTCGCTGCGGGGTCAAAACTCAGGTGAGGGCGTGGATGATGCGAAGTCGATTGGAGCATTGCCATACAGTGTTCCGAATGAAGGTCGCATTCGTTTCACGGTGCTTGAAATGGTGGACCAGGCAGATGTTCCCACTTGATTTATACATCATTAACTGGATTTGATCATATGAACCAAGGGCCAAGGCCCAAGGATACGGACTGGTGTGCCGAAGGATAAAGCAACGTTGATAGTATCATGCAAAAAGTGGCCGAACGAGAGTCCGATTATCGCCTCATTTCGGTAGCATAGTTTATTTAGGAGAGTTTATAACTACAGTTGACGCTTAACATCTTCTAAGATACCTGTAAACCTCCACTTTTGAACAATTCTATAGTCTTTGCCCCTGAAAAACTACAATTATGCAGTAACAAAACGTTCTATGTGCAATCATCCTGCGACATGCCGAACAGCTGATCATCATGCATTGAGACCGCATCTCTAAACGAACGGTTCGAAACCACAAAGCTTGAGGAATAAACAGTTCCGTCACCTTTTCAACACAAAGACACCAGTCATCATCCCACCGTAATGCGGTAAGCGCATAGCAATGCTCCCAGTAGGTTGGATACCACCCCGGCTTCTCCCAGTCGATAAGAGCGAGTTTGGGTCGGGGGGTGTCGAGTCCATCGGCATGCCCCGATCCCCCCGACTCTCTCTGAATCATGATATTCTTTCTCTGAAAGTCACCATGGGTGAATGTTGGGCTGTGACCACCAAGAACACGTGCAAGACACTGACGAATGAACTCTGCTCTATAAGATGGGCCGCCGTCGTGAAGATACTTTGTACCATTCCCTCGATGAACGCGTTTTCAGAAGGGAAGGGGCCATTAATGACTGGTTCAGGGTCTTCTGTCCAGAATCCATGGTCAAGAATGGGCCGACAGCCTAGACTACCATAGGAATTTGGCGATGGTACCTGCCATAGCTCCGTGAAATAATTACAGAGTGTACTGAGCACAAAGTCCTTTTCAGATGGGCTTAGTTGCGGCCACATCGATAGTAGACTTTCGCCTGGAATCCTTTCCATAATAATGTAGTTTACACCCCTGGCCGAGTCTGAGTAAAGGGCGTAGACTCGTGGGACTAGAATATTAGTATTCTCAGACACAAACATGTTCTCCCCTTCAAGAAGGTTCACCTGTTTCCCGAACTTGATAACGTAATGTTGACCGACCGCAACTACTCTTCTTCCCATATATTTGGGGAATATGGCGGTGGAATCATTGGTTTCGGAGTCCGTGGGAAGAGGGCAAGGCAGATCAGTCGCAAAGTACGGTAAATTCATAGTGGTAGCCATTGTATTCGGAGCAAGGTTGGGAGCAGAAATAATCTAGGGTTGGAGGACCCCGGGGTAAACAGAGTAGTAACCAGTCACTAGTGTCTTTAGTGCTGTCCACAGTACCTCTCTGAGCGCTGTTGGATATGTTCAGCGAGATTATATACTGCCATATTGTTGATGTAGATGTACCACATGTAAACAATCCACCATTGTCAGGGCCACGGTGACATATATGACGTCATGGTAAATGGCCTAGGGCTAAAGAACTTCAACCCTGTAAACTCTCATGGCTATAGTAGCCTTGGTGAAATGCGGTCATCATAGTGAAGAAGTTCAACATCTCATCGCAAGGTTTATCTTGACTAACACACGTAGTGGACACCCTCAGTCTGGAAACACAACCCTGGAGTCGGGAATGTGATTACTATGTCTCCTGGTCTAGATCCCTGTTCACTCAGTATCTACTAAATAGCGGTTTTCACTGATGGGACTTTGGCTACCAGGCCCAAACGCGAGTAACGTGTGGCTCTTCGCATAAATCGCATTCGTTTTTGCCTCAGGATAAAACAATTATTGGGTCGCAACTGACGTCGATCTTCGACTTGCTTCTAACATGGATGACATTCATGTCGATGACGAGAACTGCCAGGTGCCGCGCAAAGATCGTACATGTAACTGGAGATCAACATACAGATGCTACCGAAGCCGAACAGAGACGATCCAACGATGGGGGACCAAACGGATATATTTTTCTTGGGATTGTCATTTTAGTGGCGTTAAATGGATCGAGTGGGAGGGTTGGCGCTTAACAGCTCAATGACTTACATAGTCTGTCCAGCCCATCCAGAACAGACTGATTGGAATTGCCGGGACGCCTATCATGGCATACCAGAGCCTGTTCTCTGGATTAAGTGAGGGGGCCTTTGTCGGTGGGGGATTGTCTGTTTGGGGAGGCGGCGTTGTCGTTGCCATTGTCATCCCTAGATGGGATCTCCTCTTTCAGAGCGTTCTTCATGCTTGAGTACATTCCCGGCGCAATTAACCCTGCGAGCTTGATGCCCACGTACATTGCTACCCCAATTATATTTGTCAGTCCTTGCGATAGATCGTGCACATCGCTGAAGATGTGTGTGTATCCGTCAAAAAAGGTGAAAAGAACAATGTACAGGATCGTCATATACAAGGCAAGTAAAAGAATGATCGGCTCATACATAGCCAAGGTGAATTGTCGACCACAAGCTGTAACAATGCAGGATAGAGGAGATGTGTGGTCAAGGTCCAACTTGGATTGATAGCGCGGGTCCCCAGTCAGCTGCCGTAGATGATGTGCTTTCCACTTGAGAAGAAGAGGACTGTAAGTCTCAGGTTGGAAAAGAACGATCAGACCTAAGACTAGGCCAGCCATAATTAGGACTATCCAATTGGTCCAGCGCCACGATATTGTTCCCCGGCCCATGTAGGAGGCAATTACTGGGCTGCGAACAGCGCCTCCTAACGAAAGAATGGCATATAGTGGGAATATCAGTGTCTCTCAAGGGGGTCCCATAGATCAGCGACGGTCCCACCTCGACAAGTGAGTGGTGGATAGCCGAATACAGCCGCCAAGAACCGGAAGGCAAGCTGGGCTCCCATATTAGGTGCTAGGCCAGATGCCATAATAAAAACCATAAACAGAGACGTAGAGCCAGTATGGACAATATTTCGGCCAAGAATCTCTGATAGAGGTCCGGACACTAAGGATCCCGCTGCAAAGCCAAGAAGAAAAATGCCTGTGGCTAGAGACGCAACAACCTCGCTGACATTGTAGGCGGAACTCTTTCGTCGTAGGACAGCAGACTCAATGGATGATGCGGCACTAACCACGAAAGCCAAGGCAGATACGATGAGTGTTGCCATAACACGTGTAGTGACAGTGAAATTGCGAGGGTTCATGGGATCTTCATCATGGTCCCAGCCCGCGAGGAAGACTTCACAGTGGTTTCCATGATCATCAGATTTCTCTTAACAGCTCAACACCTGGTAACGGGGAGGAAAACCCATGGTATACTGCTTCTAGCAAGAACACTAGAGAAAAGCCCTAGTATGAAGACATCATTCGGCAAGTTCCGTTATCGGACCTCAGCCTATCCATTCAGCAAGTCGCCCACAATGTCACGTCCCCGATTATTAAGCGGACTCAAAGCCGATGATGCTGCAGACAGACATCCAAACCATCTTCTAGGACAAGTTTGGTGTTCACATTATCATCTCGGTCCTGATGCAATGCGAGACGGATTTACGGACATATTACCTAATAGTTTGGCGTAGACCCTGTCACCAACTAGCCAGTGTTCTCCTGGCAAGTTGAACCCTGGTTAATTCCAGGGTGTTATAAGACATTTGGTGGCACATGTAATGGAGCTGTGTATTTGAGAAGGTCCTTACAGGGAATGGTATGTGAAGGAAACTTTGGAGAGATTATTTCGTCTAATGCATGCTTGACTGGAGTAATCTAGAGCACCTGGCCAGCAGCGAGGCCTGACTGAACGTGTATTTTTCTTTATATTTTATGATATACGATTTCCAAAGTGGGAACAAACAATGAACTCAATTTTAAATTATACCTGATCAAATATCTAACCAAGTCATTCTGTACCCAAACATCCTCTGACCCACTCCACGATTCTCGGACCAAATTCATCCCCCTGTAACCCAATTGACAAACAATAGCTAACATGGTTATGTCCTGACAGAACCTGATAGGCTGGGAGATATTTCATCCGTTTCGAAAAGGCCTGCATGAACTTCAGATTCCCTTGCAGACACTCCTGAAAGTCAAATTCCGCGACTGTCACTGATAACGCCGGCATCATGGTCTCGGCAGTGACCAGTTCATTGAACAATCCCAACGCAGATTGCGCTAGAATCCTATCCCAGTGTTGCGTAGCATAGTAAGCAATCATACTCGTCCGGCGTTGTTCCTGCGACAGATCATAAAGAAGAGCCGCACTTTGCAGCATCACCCCCTTGGGCATCGCGTTCTGCTGTTGTAGTCGGCCGGAAAATAATGCCATGGCCAGATGTCCCCCACCAGCGCTTTGACCAATGGCAAAGACGCCATTTGCATCCCCTCCAAATTCATGAATATTGGCCTTGGTCCATCGTAGCGCAGAAGTGACATCGTCCATTCCGTCAGGAAATCGAGCCTCGGGTAGTAAACGGTACGTGCCCAGGATTCCGATCATGTGGTTGGACGCGAAGAATTTTCCTAAGTTGTCAGAATCTTTCCGAGAGAATTCAGATAGTAGGAGATACCGATATTCGCGTGTAAATGTGGGGTAATCTCATTATCGCCCACTTTGAAACCTCCCCCGTGGAAATAGACGACAACGGGGAGTCTTTCTGTCTTTGCTATGCTTTGTGGCCAGTATATCTACCAGGGTTAATGTCTCGCAGTTAGGTCTGTTTTCCCTTACTTACGTCCAACCGATGTCGTTCATGCTCTCCGTACTTGACATTCTTCTGACAGGCGTAAGTTGGATCCAGTGACTCTGGCAGCGCTGCATGGCATGATTCGAAATATTCTTCACAAGCTGCATTCACAGGAGGGCCCCAATGGTTTCCAAACTGCGCGATGAAACTTTGAATCACATCTGCTAAAGGCATATTGAACGAATATCAAAATATGACTATGGAGCTACAGTGATAGCTCCAGGATGGACGATCGCGGTATGAATGATTGATTTCATGGCGTAGTGACAATTAGGAGGAGATTGTGATTCTGACAGAGGTTGGAGTTGATCGGTTCCGAGGAAGCCACCCCGAACTCGGCCGGGCAAACCCTAACAGCAAAAGCAATGGAATGCTATACACTGCCCTACTATCATTACGCACCTTGATTGACCTAGCTAATAGGAGTTATGTCAACCAAGCTACTGTGATATGATGGAATTTATATTCCGCAGTGAGACCTACATAGAATCTACTTTACGGCAGCCATTGGCATAATATAGACCACAGCTCACTCTGAAAAGTCATATGAGATTCTTTCTGGTCGTCAGAGGTTTGTAGAGCGTTTCCATTCATCTCATTGAAGCGCGCGTTTGTGGTAATTCGACGTGAAGATAGGCCAAGATCAATGTCTTTGTTGAAGCCTGGGAGAATTAAAGCCCTGTAATACTCACAGGCGGGTTCATACCCGCATCAGCGAAAGCTACCTTGGACAAGGATATCCCAGGCAAAGACATCATGACTGCTTTCGGCCGCCATTCTATCTCGAATTCAGATCTACCCTTGAGGATTCGACATGGCTTGGATTTAACGCCCTATCATTGGGACACGTACTACTTACTTACCGATGCCGAGTGAAGGCTATGCTGATTATGAGTTCAGCAAGGAATACGAAAGTCATGCTGGGCTGTGAGTGTCTCTGTTAGTGAAAAAGGGTTATGTAGGCTGGTGACATTGTGTTTTTACCAAGCAGCATGTCTCGTGATAACGAAGTTAGATCGTTGCGTTTAACAAATCGAAGACTCTGGAAACTAATGTATGATTTTCAAAGAGTGGACATAGGCGCCTATAGCTATTCAAGTCTTATGAACCATACTAGTACAAAATGTTACTAACATAAGAAGTGAGGTAACATCGACAGACTCACTAGAAGAGGAACAAGTGGGGCGGTGCTAAGCGTCATCTCACTTATTTCTGTTACCTCCCTTTCCTTCTTTTCATCGCCAACAAGTTTCCACCCCAAACCCCAACCGCCACTGTACAAGACACAAATGGCCTACAGCGAGTTCCACCATTGCTCCTCCGACAGATGGACAGAAGACAACGACCCGTTTCTCGACACAGACGGTTCCATCCTCTACGAGACCGACTACGGTGGACTAT
The DNA here is from genome assembly GCA_009193525.1 of Aspergillus sergii. Taxonomy (NCBI): domain Eukaryota; kingdom Fungi; phylum Ascomycota; class Eurotiomycetes; order Eurotiales; family Aspergillaceae; genus Aspergillus; species Aspergillus sergii. The sequence continues at coordinate 73,760 of ML741835.1, read as the reverse complement.
TATGCGCAATAATCGAGCGCGACGATGTGACCACATTAACGCGATACCTCGCAAAAGAACCTAGGGCTGCCATCGCCCCTAGCATGGGGGACTTTTGCGACCCTTTCTATATCGCTGCAGAGAGTGGGAGCCTTAATGCCCTGCGCATGCTTGTTGCACATCATTACCGAAATGCCGATATCCTGCCTTTAGAAGGCACATATTTAGCGCCGCCCAATGAACGAGGCTTTCTGATTTTGAATGTGGCGTGTCGTCACGTCCATATTGAGATGGTGCGCTTTCTGTTGGACAGAGAACCCCCTCTTGGGTCCGTGCATGCGAAGGACGATTGGGGTGAGACGGCTTTGCTGGCCGCTGCAGGGTCTCTTGGTCAGTTGGGCTGTGATGCCACTGAAACTGATCATGCTACTCGCGACTGGATAGATCAGCGTATTGCTCGTGGAGAGGAATTGATCCATCTGTTGCTAGACAGGGGCGCCCCAGCTCGTTACATGCGGGATCAGGTCGCGGGCAGGGAGAAGATCAACTTGATGCCAGAGCCAGTCGACACTGTGCTCGGTCGGACAATCTCGAGAGCCAGCTATGCGTTAGTAAAACGGCTCATTGAGGCAGGGGCCGATATACATGAAAGGGAAGAGTATTTCGAAATGCTTGGAGCAAGGGACATTGTTCGGAATGTCACCAAGCTTCATATCGCTAGTGGGTTTTGGAATACAGAGGGCATCCGAGCGCTCTTTGATCACCTAGGTAGTGAGGACTTTACATTGATGGTATCGCGCTGTGATAGCGAAGGACGTTTGCCACTCCACTGGGCTGCCAAAGGTACTCCCGAGTCTACTCAGCATTTACTCCCTGGAGATCGAATTACTCCACGGATTATCGATACGTTTAAGCGTCTTTTGGCCAATGATTTGAGTACGATCAATGTTCGTGACCATAGAGGAAGGACAGCCCTGCATTATGCAGTTGGAACCCATACATGTGATACCAGGCAGGGTGAGACTGTGATTAGGTTCTTATGCGAAAGCGGGGCAGATCCCAGCTTGAAAGACGACAAGGGACAGACTGTATTACACATATTAGCGTCCACGTCTATATCCAGATGTCCCATTGATCCTGCTCTGCTAGACCTCCTGATAATGTATGGCGCCGACGTGCACCACGCCGATAATGAAGGGAACACTGCCCTCCACGTAATGGCGAGGAATTTGCAAGAGGTCAAGGGGGTGCAGCACCTAGTCAACATTGGCGCCAATGTTAGCACAAAAGATGCATTAGGAAATACACCACTGCATGGTGCAATGTCTGGGTTCATCTGGCCCCGAAAGAGCCAAGGCAACGGTCTTATTCCATTGGCTGAGCGGATAAGAGCGCAGGACGAAATGATTCGGGTTTTGCAGGAGGCTGGACATAGTAGTTTGATGGACCAACCGAATACAGCTGGCAAGACGCCCCGACAATTGTTCGAGGAGACTAGGGCCAAGTGGCAGAAATCTGAGAATTCCAGAGTACAACTATCGAGTGGAAAGGGCAGAGGCCGTCCATTACAACGAGATTGAGATGCGCTTGATTCCCACTGTGATATATCTTGTCGGATACATTGGCTCCCACAACAAAGAATGTTTGATTAAGGTATTTGAGTAGGGAAAATCAGATGTGGCTTTGCCTATATAGAAATCCCAAGTTTGTCAAGTATGCTGCACCTGTTACCTCGGTGACAGCAAACAGCCTAATTACCACGCCCAAAGGTTATTGATAGCAATTTGTACGACATAATGACTATGTTATACTTGATGAGCGTAATGCTCTAATAGCAGTCAATCCGATATCTGAGCGCCAGAGCCATGGGCGGAGGGTGGCCGTACTGAGTCGGACTCGCCATCTAGAAACAGAAGGAGATAACTTTGTTTCGCGGTGTTAGCCTGGGTAGATTTAGTCCATTGGTCCTCCGTAAGCTTCGTTACAGGGCTCAGGCTGTTCACTCTATCCCTGAGAGCCCCTAACCCCATGTGCCACCCTCGAGTGTCCGCTCTTTATCCTGTTTGGGTGGGCTATGTCCCAGTGGCACCCGCCCAATACTCCATCTTCCAGCGTGGAAGTCGTCGGCGTGTTCAGAGAAGGGACCATATCGATATACAGGCCGGTTGTGAAGGCGGCCGCTCCCATGCGGCCTTTGCTGGATATACACTCGCCAATCCGTCCCTTGCCATCATAGTGACCACAGCGGAATACTGGATTATACCCGCTTTCCTTGTATCCGTAATACAGGTTGGCGTACACGACGAAGCTTTGTATTGACTCAGACAAGGAGTAAACACAACAGCAAGAGACTATGGTGGTTGGGATTGGACTCTCCGCACCGCTTAGTTGGCTACACGGGGCAAAGACTCCGGTCTCCAGACTCTCCACTATCAAGGCTAATTGTATGCCATTACACCAACATGACTAGCCCTACGAGTGGTTAGCAAATAGCGGTCGCCATTCGCGACCCACACAGCTAGGATTTGCTTGCCAGCGATGGGTCTTAATAGCATATGATTGCGGAGCCTCGACCATTTAGTGGCGCGACTAAGGCAGACAATGGGGCAGACTCCATGGCGCAAGCTATCGGAAGTTTCAGCCGAGCAATGACACCGTGCCATATGATACAACGACTGACCACGAACCCGTGCTGGGAAAGAGTGCCCTAGAGGAATCCACAGCACAGGGTTGGGGTATATTGGACTACTTCAATTGGCGCAAAATGGAATGGAGGGTGTCATTTAGGGTGGGTCCGACAAAGCGAGACGGGGCTTGGCCTGTCGCTCTAGGCTAGGATAGCATTGTCTCCGCCTCTATTACTAATTTTTCACCTCTTATGTACATACGTGTATTACTGGCAATACACACCTGGTACTTACAAACATGCCCGATGGCGATCCAGGACAGCGCTAGTACACAATGGGTCTCCTCCATCTTTCTTATTTCGTTATCTGATTCCGCAAGCTGACCCGGCACGGAAGCCCGTCAACAGGATGCGACCCACCCTGTGGAATCTGGTAGGCGCGTTCGCCAAAGACAGTCTTCGGCCCGGACCGGGGGTGTAGGCGATCCCGTTCCGCGTACTGGTTCTGGAAGTCGAACTCGCGGAGAGTTAGCACCAGCGTGATCTTGACATCCAGTAGGGCCAGCGCTTGGCCGATGCAATCCCGCAGGCCCTGCTCGAAAGGACGCCAAGCACCTTTAAGAGGATATAAGGGATGATCTGGTCCAACCAGCCAACGCTCTGGTTTGAAAGCATGTGGGTCCGGCCAGTAATTAGGGTTACGTTGAATGCCCCCATGTATGATCCAGATACACAAACCCTCGGTCGGGTACTTTGTGCCGTTCTTATCCTGCAGGTAGACACCAGGCTGGCCCTCTCGCAAAGCGGAGGCGGCAGGAAATAGACGGAGGGTCTCCTTTATAACCGCTAGAGTATATGGGAGCCGGTTAATTAGCCCCGGGTGCTGCTTGAGTATGCCAGCTGCAGCGGAAATATCTGACCCAAACACCTCGTCATGCTCGGTGCGAACCTTGGAAAGGATCTCGGGATGCTTCGATAACAGATAGATACTGTATACAATCGTGGCCAGCGAACAGGAAGGTTCGGAGTTGAATAGTTGCCCATGATTTGAACTCAGGATCCAGTGTTGCCCTTGCCGGCCGTGTACTCATGTATTCAGCGAGCACAATGTCGATGATTGAATTGGGCCGGGTCGATGGCTTGTTCTGCCTCCAGGCCTCGTAGCGTTTGTCCAATTCGGTCCCAATGTATTGGTTCATCGTTCGTCCGTTGTACCACTGCATGATAGGTCGCATGGGATTCCATCGGATGAAGGGATTCATCTGTTCGTCTTGGCAATGCCACTCGACCTGGCTTCTTAATGCCGCCGCCACGGGGTTATGTCCGCGCTGGGAGTGAAGGCGTGCTTTCCTATGGCGCGTCGTGTGAGTCTTCATCTTCATATCTCTAGTTACAGAATCCACTCACATGGCCACGCGTCCGATAATATCTAGGACATAGTCACAGGTCATTTTATCCAATGTAAAAGTATCGCCCTTACGCGCATGCTCGCGGAGAATTTCCACATACTCTTGTGCTTCCTCAACAATATCCAGAGTATGCTGGAGAATATTACTGGCACTGAAAGCAGGGTTGAAAAGCCCCCGATTGCGCTTCCATTCAGACCCATTTGTCGTAAAGATGTTGGGCCCTCCTGCAAAGGGATTAAAGAACTTCGCAAGGACGGGCGGCTTGGGGAGTGCATATGTTTGACACGCTTGGACTGCCAGATCCGGGGAATTCACTACTAGTAGAGGCTTCGTGGAGGGCCATACGTCAATGTAGAAGCAATTGTCAGAGCTAGCGAACTCGTAGGATAAAAGTGTAAAGGCGTCTGACTGTTGCGATCCTTTGGGATGCCGCTTCATTAGATCGGGGAGCATCTGGAGATTACCTGCTGCGAAATTCCATTTTGGCATCGGCTGCGTGTGTCTGTATCAGCAACTAATAACGGCTTGTGTAATGATGGATGTCCAGGGACTACTACATACGAGACCCTGCTTGCGAAGACGGTAGAAGAGCAGGCGTACTTTCAACATCTCCTGCAAGAATCGCAGGACAATCACCAGGGCCGATATCAGGGCTACTCGGGCCCCATACGTGCCAACAAGATCAGAACCAGCCATCACCATGGCGGCTGTATACGGAGCACAAGAATTGAATTGGGTCTAAAATACAATTAAGAGTGGGAGAACGAAAGACAGAAGGAGATGTGGGTGGGCAAAGTTCAACGGCTCGCACCCGGAGAAAAAGAACTGACCCATACGCAGGGATCGGGATACCAGTGGGGTAACCACGGAGAAAAACGATCAATAGAAATCAAATTGAAACGGAACGAAGAGCGACGAGCTATGCTGAGCCACTAGGTGAGCAGGGATTGGATTTAGTTTATGCTGTCAGCCTGTCAGAGCCCGTCCATTTATTAATCACTAGCGCCGGTTGAACAGACGAGGAAATGAACATCGGATACAAACCATCCAGACTCTTGGAGAGCAATATTCATGGTACCCAGTAAGGTAAGATGGCAACTTCTAGAATGATGTTCTAACCATATATTTTTGAGGACTTGCATATGCGAGGATACTGTCATGTAGAACTGCAAACCTTTGCCTACTTCTTCATCTGTGATGGAAGGTACCCATACAGCAGTTGGCAATCTTAGGGTTCAACCCCTAGATGACCTGTGTTGATCTATACAGAGTTTGTTGGAGATTCTTGCCATCTCTTTCGGGCTCGAAAGACGTTAATATGACGGGTGATGGGGCAGCTATGGCACAGTCCACCCATCGTTGAGGTGCTTCTACGGCACATATTATCCTTATAAGATCTATATGAATACTCTATGGGATAACCATGGCGTAGCTGTGGTACGCAGCTTTGAGCTGTATTATACGTCAACCATGTTTGTCGAACACTAGCAATGCCCAGTATAAGTAAGCTCGCAATGAGCCACCAATACATTATATCTAGAATCAATCAGTCTTAATGTAAGGCAACGAACGTAATATGATATTTGTAAAGCACGGAGGTATCTATACTTTCCCTAGCATCGGTTGAACAAATATATTATACAAATTCAGAAGTGAAAAATGTTCAACTAGAGCAGGATAAGAGCAGGTCTGTTTGGATACCCTTTACAAATACGCACCAAATCCCCCTGCTTTAGTAATATTCTCCATAGCCTTTAGTTGCTCTACCTCCAAGACAGGATGACATTGACTAGCCTTTCGCCTTTCATAACAGTAGAGAAGCAACCTAGCCTGTCTCGGGCCCCAGGAGACTTCCAAAATATCCATGACAGCCCATGTGACCTGTGCGCTCATCAAAAACTATCACGCCTGCTAAAAGGCCAATTAGCGAGTTCATGGCTTAATATATATGGGATACTCACGTTGGGTAAATTCCTTGACCTCCCACCGTGTCCGGACCCGTGCATTCGAGCTACACTTGCACCCTAGTGAAAATTTAGAAGCGGAATCAAAGTAATCTCTGCACCCGCAGTCCCAGCAATGACCTCTGGCAATTCCATGTGTGCTGGGATCATTAGCCATTAGGTACAACGTGATGGGAAGAACAGCTGCCATGGCTATGACAGGTGGAGTAGCGATACATACTCATATTCTGCAGTGAAAGCTTTCCGAGTATCATCCCAACCAATGCATTTGTTTAGGTTGAGTGATACAAGACGTTCTCTGCCGTTTGGCATTCTGCAGCGTCCCATTAAAAATACCGGGGGTGGTCCATCTGCGCGACGTACACGGCCGCCTTGACCTGGTGGCGCTGGCCGATTTGCCTGTGGTGAACCTGGCCGTGAATTGGGCTGTGGCTCTGGGTATGAAATAGATGCTTCCCAATTAGGAGGGTTCAAGATGATAAGGTCCTCACAGTAATGATGGAACTTCGCTGTTTAAGCCTTTGGATCGACGGTCGAAGCAGGTACCACAGCTTTATCAGGCTTTGCTGGTGGATTTCCCATGGGTAATCCACCAGCTACTAGAGCTGATTGATATGAGGATATAACAACTAAAGTCCAATACATCCCTACTGGGCTCAAAAGGAAAAGGCACAGAGTCATCCAGGTCGAAATCCAAGTGAAAAGTGTGCGTAGTATTAACTGGATAGCACAAGCGCTCACTTAGACTATATATTTGGTGAGCAATAGTAGGTGGCCCTAGGACATTAGTAAGGTAAACTAGTCAGGCCTCCTACGGCCTTGCCCTTTACTCAATCAGAACCAATCCTCCCTCCACCAGACCTATCTGGGCGCCGGTCAAAACCCCAATAAAGCTACCATAACTAGACCTGTGGTAGTGATTGGTGGGTAAGTGCCCTATATAATGGGCCATCTTAGAATGGGGCAAACGGAAAGTTTTGGGGCAACGCAAGCCTTGCCTACACGGCAAAAACGGGAGGTGGAGCTTGAGCACGGATTGTTTGAAGGGTACAAATCATGGAAGTTTAGAGTGTTCTCTTGCCCCTACAATGGCTTTCCAGTACAGATGTGGCACCCGAGGTTCGGCAGACTAACAGCTCCAAAGTTGAATTCCTCAAATTATTCACACCTCTGTGTTTGAGACTTGTCATCCCTAGTCTCGTTAATTATTGGTCATCAGGTTTGATGTGCCCTCCGGCCTTTTGGCATAAGTCCACGTCATGCATGTTAGACATTCGACTCCACGTCCTGCGGTAGCTGAATGATGATGACGTGTGTATTGTGTAGTAGATAACTTCCGCACGAATTTGGGATCATGTTCTTTCTCGCTTAATTGTCCGTTAGCTGCACGGGCTTCAGCAAGATGGGTATCGGTAGAGATATTCTGACTTGGTTTTCATCCTACTGGTATCCTCGGCCTATACAGATCAAGACGCAGAGCTACAGGGGCCTAAACCTTGATCACCTGCCAACGGAACTGGTATGCATGATTGCTAATAATCTTACTTCGTGCGACCGGGTATGCTTGGCCCTCTGCAATAATCGACTGCTAAGTGTCCTAGGAAATGGTCCTCAGCTGGCATTAGAGAATGAATTCCAAGCCACCTTTCTCACAAGGCTGAGCCAAGATCTACCTGAACACATTCATTGTCACGTATGCTCAGTTTTGCATCGCCGGAAGCATATTCCACCCCCAGGTCCAGCATTTTGGCCTAGCAGATGTCTGGCCAATCACAAGGGCCTTTTCAACCCGTGGTCGTTCCCATTTAGCATACCCTGGAGCTCACTATATCGATTTGAACACATACATCTACAACTAGCCATGAAGAGGCATCATTGCGGTCCTGAACACGGTGTATCTACAGATTCGTTGGCTTATGTTGAGATCCAGCTGTTACAGAATTCCATTACCTCGCTAGTATCATTCGACGTGCAGATTGTTCGAGCATCGAGCCTCTGCCTTCGCATTCAAACTTGGATATTGGCAAAAGAATTGCCTTCGAAACTCGTGGAGGAAAAGTGGATCTGTGTGCACATCTCGATGGGTGAACCCCATATTTTCGAGATTGTCCGTGCCGCCTGGTATGCTGCCATGGAGTCTTCACCTGGACGCCGACCCGTCTTAGACACACATCGTTGTGTTGCTTGCGGACTAGAGTACCAAATCGATACTACTACCTGTGGCACTGCAGGCATTGCTCTGATCGTAACCAAATGGCTCGATTTGGGGCCGGGCCTTGATCCGACAGATGCTCGCTGGAGAAGACATCTTATAGGCTCACTGTCTCTCCGGAAGCAGGAGATGACCACATTTAATAGTGATGTCCGCTCACAATTCGAGCGAGAATCTGTGTTCCCACTCGATGATCTGACTGGCCGGAATAGGTCACTCTTGAAGGATACGGGATACGTGAGAAAGATGGATTGGTGGTACAACGGTTGCTGGATTTTGCAGGCAAACAAACGACTACCATGGCTTTATCCTCGGCCAGAAAAACCAATCTGTCATATTTGCAAAACGTGATTCGCGGCGTTGTAAGGGATAGCATTTCGCCGTCTAGCTTGTGCAACACCCTAATTCATATCACTTCGACAATGCTGGACGAGCATCTATTGTGCCCAGTGGATTAAGGATACATTGCTAGAGAAAGGCTTCTTGCTGGTTTGTACTTAAATGATACTGCTATTCCACCTCATCTCTTCGCCGCCCGTCATGCTCCCCTGCTACGATTTGATATGGCAAAGGCTCGCCCCAGAGCTTCCTTCCTGTCCGGGAACCAACGTAAAAGCAACAGGCGCGGAATTGTGCTTGGGAAAAGGAAGGAACGCTGGAGTGCTCGTTCACTCTGATTCCTATAGTTCATTTTAAGGATGCTCTTCTTCTTTTCTCTTCTCATCCTCGGCTATCTTTGGCTTCTTTCTTCTTGAAACCAGGCGCAATAATGACCGAAGCGGATATCAATGCCATTTTAGGCACCATCGGTACATGGGTATCGGCTACATCGCCCCTACTCGTGTACCTCTGGAGAACAGGGATTCGTAAATTCACCGGGAGGGCCTCTGCAGCTGCAGACCCAGCTCCTCAAAGCCAACCTTGCCAATGCTGTGGCGCGGTCCAGGTACTCGCCCGCCAAGTTGAGCGATTGGCACAAGCAATGAGGAGCAAAACATCAACAGAGGCGTATTGATCGAGGGCGGACGCACTCATGCTGGCTCACGGGCTGGTTCAGTGTTCTATTCCGCTTCTCAGAGCAGAGCCTCTAACATCCACCAGGTTTAGTGGCAACACTGAACCCTGAGTGGCGTTGTGGTAGTTGTGGTCCCCGGCTATCATGGCGCACCAGCAACAAGCTCGCACTTCTACGCAGTGCTGGTGACTAGTAGCCCTCTTGGGTGAAGCTAAGACGAGCTTATCCCTTCTTCCTAAGTTCATTCTGAGGTGTCTCAGCTTCTAGCTGCCTTGAGCTAACTCTTTTGTGCCGACCAGGGTCAATATACCACATAAGTATCGCCGATTAAAGGATGCCGGTAGGTACGACTGACGTGAAGAAACCAAATTTGGGCACATCTCATAATGCGCTGCTGGAACGGTGTTTACTTCGCTGAACTGAATAACCACGTATCGATCCGGTTTCCCGTGAGTCCCTTGTCAGAGAAAGCAGCAGGTGGGAGGTTTGTGCATCCGACTCCACGTATGACTAGGCACGGTGGGCTCACGCGATTCAGTTGGTTAGATTCCTCGTTATCGATTTGTCGCTTGTTGCTTGTATCCGTGACCTCGAGACATTAAAATATGCAACAATGCAATCTAGTCATACCGTCGACCTCGAGGCAATATAGTATTGCATGTCACCCATCATGGAGTGGCTCCCGTATATTCTTATTATTAGGCGTGGTTTCCGACCTTCCACCGTCTCGCTTCCTTGTAGCTAGAGTAGACTGTTTCTTATTGCACCAGGTTTACCAACAATGGCACCGATGAGAAAGCCCTTCTGCTACTCGGTGAGGGAGGGATCAAATATGAGAGATGTAGTTATATGTATCGTTAAATACACTGAATTGCGCTCGTTCCAGGTGTCACGCACACATAAAGGCACTGTAGTTGCTCGCATTTATTCATACAATAGGCGACAAGGACAGTGTACAATGCGCGGTAGGAGCTTTGTTTAGCTGACGGTGCTATGTTGAATAGAAGAAATCAGTGTTCCACACATCATTTATACGACAATCCATATAAAGAAATGCAGTATTATTGGGTCACGAGAGGCAAGAAGAAGACTTACCTTTGGCTTTTGGAGATCGTAACTAACGGGGGCCTGGAACAGTTTTCTATCTCCATTAGTGAGATCCACGCAGTCCTATCCGTGTATCACAAGACGATACGTAGTTCACCAAATCTACCAGGATGATATCGCCATGTTTCGATTTCATAGCCTCCTTCCATACAATTTCCCAGTACATGAACTTATGAGTGCGGCCATATTTCAACGGCGACTTCGTGATTATTAGTTAGGGAATAATGACAAAACAAGTGGTCATCACCTGGCTAGCAATATAAGGCAAATTTTCATTACTGCTGCTTCCTATACCAGGGAGCGTAGAGGCGCGGTAGTAGGGATGCCCACCATTGTATTCATTGTCTTTATCATTCACACCATCCTTCCGAACATCAAACGGGTATTATTTCTCGAACTCCGCTTGGGTTTTGAAGTCGCTGTCATAATAAATTCGTCATCTGAAGTCGGGGCGGTTTTCCTCGTTTGAAAACTTGGGACCCTTGTCTAAGCTTTTATACTTCTCGTTTAATTATATAAGACGATTAGTTGGTGTTGCTTTCGTGAGTCCATGGGTTATACGGAGAGGTCAACGAACTTGCGGAACTCAAGCTCAGAAACGCTGGCTCATCAGTCCGGGGCTCAACCACCGCTGCCTGAACTTGGGAAAGGCATATGGCAACAAGAACAAAGTACAGCACCATGTTGGGCGTGCTATGGCGTGTCATGGACGTGAAGGAATGTTTACCTCGAGATACTGGGTCTAGCAAACCGGCGAGATCTTTACAAGCAGTGACAGCTCCCCAGGCGAGCAATTACTTTATAGTAGATCCACCCTCACTTGGGATGGAGACCGTTACCCAAGCTGCCTTGGCTTGAACGCATATACGCCCGGCTGGGCACCACAGCTCTATCTACCGTATTACATATACCCAGTACAGTAGCCCAGGTATGTGCTCAGTTCGTGTTCCGTTCCCGTCGTAGAGCCTGCAGGGCGTAATTTATAATGCTTGGCAATTTCGCACTGGTAGGGACAGGGGAGCTCCACATCTCCCAGCAGTATGGCTCATGTTCGAAGCCCTTTGTTGGATGTAGGTCTAGCTAGAGCAAAGGGGTCTCCTTTAACCTAAGTTGCCCGACGTCCGGTACAACCTTAAATATCACGCACTGGAATCGACCTAGGCGTTCTACGGAATGTCTGCTACTAGTCTAAGACGGTACTGATAATGGACATCATCCTCTACTCTTGCAGCGCCTAGCTTACCTATTTCCGAGCAAGGAGCAACTTTTGGTCGTTCTAAAGGCCCCTCCGGCCAAGGACGGTAGAGGAACCCCATATCCTGTTATGGCTACTTGGATACAATGCATTAGAATTAAGGTTCAACTAGTGATATTTGAAGTATTGGATTTGGTTGACGTGCAATATTAAGCGTCGCTAAGAGGAGAGGAGATGGAGATTATGCTACTAACTAGCAAACGACTCAGAAGGAAAAACACTGCCCTGTCCATATTTAACGCCAGTTTACGTCAGCGAGAGAGCGACGCGGCTGAGTACTATGCTTGACCCCTAGCAGCGCGCGAATTGTCTCTACAGACTTTGAGTATCGAATAGAATGCAGGTAATCAGCAGAGACTTGGTCCATGATCTTGCCCGATTTCCGAAGCCGCCAGAGTTTGGCGATTGCTTCCTGCACATCCCACTTGTTATACCCGGCAAGTAGCATTGATGCTGCGAGGTACTGAGATGGCTTTCGATGATACTTAACCATTAGCTTGTTGGGGAGTTCAATATGTAAGATTCGAGAGTGGGCAATTGTGTCCGAGTACTCGCCGAAGGTGTCCCGGTCGTAATATTGAGCTGTAGAAGCCACGGTCCAAGACTCAATCCTAGAGAGTTTGTAAAGGCCAAGGATCTTTGCATACTGGTTGGCCATCGTGTTCATTTGTAGGCACGCCAGGAGCTCCCTTCGTAGGGCAACCTTTTGCTCATGGTTTAGTTGGCCCTTGTTATACATACGCCACCGACTCCACAGCGCCTTGTGTTCTGGGGCCTCTAGTCGAGGCTTCGCCTTCAGGTATTGATTAATAAGATATCGCATTGAGCGGGGAGCAACGAGGCCACGGCTGGTCGCGCCATATCCTCCAGTTGCTTCGGGATAGTCCTCATCCACAACGCCTGGATGGCGTTTCTGCCACGCCAGGATATCCGGATGGGTCCCGTCGATAGAGTCCGCAATGAACCGTCTTCGATCCCGCTTCGGGTGCGGATCGGAGGGTGGCAGCGTCTGAAGTCTATCGAAGTTGGTTCGATAGTCATGCAGATTGTAGCCGGTTCTCCGCCAGAACCTCTCCTGTGATTCCCGATCACTGAATACTGGAGAGGATCCATAAAATGCGGTTATGTTCGCTGGAAGACACAATCGGTTCATTTCAGCAGTAATCTCCGTTGTCAACTTACGATACTCGCGGGAGGTGTCCTCGCTGGCATCCTGTGGAAGGCTTATGGGTTCTTTGCACAACTCCGTGATGGTTGCCGCCGAAAACAGCCCCCCGGCGTGTCGCTGTGTGTGAGACCACACAAACCCGAAAGATTCTTCGTTGCGATTCGCGGCCGCCAAAATGACGGGTTTGAGATCTCGCCCCTGAAATTCCACAGTCTCCACCCAGTGGCCAGAGTAGCATGAGGTCATATAAATGGTCAATTTTACACTGGGGTGCTGAGCAAGAATGGAGGCGATGTGTTGAGGCCGAATAACAGCATTCTTGATATCCTCCACATTATCTAATGGAGAAACACCAACGAGTAGCCCACCGTCCGTGTCATAGTCCCCATGTGAGAACATCATTAGTAGAACTCTGTCCCCACATTGCGCAGCATCTTTGACCGTTTCTTCCAAACGATTCAGAAAGAAGTCACGAAGCGCGGACCCTTTCGGCCCAATGGTGACTAGATCACGAAGCTTTGGAAGGAGGGCGTCATCAAGAAAAACTTTGCGTTCCTCGAAGGGATCTCCGTGAATGTACCCTGCGGCCCATTTGGTTTGGACCGGCTTGAAAATTGATCCATCACCCTCTATATCCTCCATGGTCACTTTGTCCTCCCGCCCATACCTCTCCAGTAGATATGCAGGGTCCATGGAAGTGATCCATTGCTGGCTCTTTCCCATTCCATCTAGAATGCTGAGCCAGAGGTAAAAGTCGGACACCATCCACCCATCCCCCAGTGATGGGCTCGCGGCATTCGGATCATTGAGCCCTTCATCCACTCCGAGTACAGCGACTACCCGAGTATTTTTCGTCACGTTCGGAGCACTACGCGTGTCTCTTGTAGGAATAACGGAAGGAATTTGGAGGTTACTCCTTGCTGCCTCCGCAAGCTCTTTGCAAGCCTGGTCCGCCTTGTTGATATCACCATTGGACTTTTCTAGTGCTCCCTTAGCGTCCTGACGGTCCACTCCATGCTTCCACATCAGTTGTCTCGCATCATACTCGTTCCTGGCCTCTTCAAAGGTGTGGCCGTATCCCTTGTCAATGATATCTTGGATGGTATCTCTTGTAATTGGCTTCCATTGCCGCATCAAAGCCACATTGACGTTTCCTAGTCCTTCCCTTTCCGCGGCCTTAAATAAAGATACACTCTCACCTTCAGGCAGTCCCTCTTTACGCATAATTCGGCTCACTTCCTCGGGTCCCAGAAGCAGGAAATAAGCGTTTTGTGCGCGTATCGCTACTTTATCGGATATGTGGCGGGCTGTCCGCGCCGAGGTAACCATCTGAATTATTGATACTGCGGGTCTCAGATGTTGGTTTGCTATATCTTGACTGCAGCCAGTAACGAAACGGAACGCTGCAACCTTTGCGACCTCTGCTGTAATGAGCCTTTGGGCTAGCAAGCGTTCCAGTGCATGTATGATATTGTCAGGGGGCACTGTGTGTGCAAGTACACGTTCGGCGTTTGCCCTGTCGATGTCCATAAGACAACGAAGATGGGACAAAGTCACGGATCGTTTGGACTTGTGGCGATACAACCCTTCTTCCTTGCATTTCAGAAATATGGCGTAATAGTCATCATCGCCAACAGCAGGATCGGTTTTTCGAAGGCCTCGAATAATGCTTTTCAAATCTCCTTGAGGAAGTTGGGTTAATTCCTTCGCTTTGCTGAGGATATCCTCGTCAACCTTCTCTCTGCCAATCATTTTACGGAACATGATGGATCGCGTCAGAGATTGGTCTAGGTCTTTCAGGATCTGCGGTAGTAGATTGTTTGGTTCTTGGAAATCAACCTCCTTGGGAGGGTGCTGGAAGGAAGGGGGGTCGATACGGAAGCTACGTTGAATGGAATGACAGAGTGAAGTATAGTGAGTCACAGCTGCCGTAATAATATAGTGGAAAGAGTTAATTTCTGACATCACTCGTTGATCATACAGTCAAAAAAAGGGAATTCCTCATATTACACACTCCATATCCCCCCTCTGAAATTCCCCTTACAATGATTGATTCCCATCTGCATAGCAGTGAATATGGCCAGCTGGGAGCCATACTTCCCGAGCCCACCACGAACCCACTCGTATCCTGGTCCTGGCATGAAGTATAGAAAGTAGAATATACGGTCCCACAATACATTTCTCTTAGGGCTAGCTAGCTTAGATAGTCATGGATTCAAGCATCTACCGATCAGGAGCCAACAATAGTCTGTTAAAATTATTATTCTGTTGGGGATACGGTAGTCAAGGCGCGCGCGACCTTGATGTCCATGGCATTTTGGTCGAGTGGGATTGAGATATTCGATAATCCAACTTAGTCCTGTCCCCTTCGTGTGTTATTACCCTGCAGTCGGGCGACAATCTTCTCACGACGAGTGCTCAGAACCGTTGCGCTTATCGCATCTGATGTACTACTGGGTACTTTCAACTCCTGGCGCATCCAGTTGGGAAAGCGCACCGGAGTCTTTCAGATCAGAAAGAAGTACTTCACGAGAGCTAGCAGTGAACCTGCCAAAAGCCCTACCGATAGCCACTCTAGATGTGTGACCATGATGGACTTGGTCTAGCTATTGTTCCCCTTGACTTAGAACTCCGATCCAATTTTTGGTTATTTCATCTTGTAGTTGATAGTAGTAAAATTGAAAGTCGCTGGGTGACAGAGACCCGAAGCTGGGTATAAAGGCTAAAGACAAGATATTCAGATGTAAAAACATATATTCTGGCTCTAAAAAGGAGTTATTGCTTCTCAGTGAACACCAACTGCCCTCCATCCCAGCCCATCTTAACATTAGTTTTCTTGGACATACGGTGTATGTCTTCCACGTTGTCAAGCCCAACAATTTCATTCTCATGCAGAAGATCCAATCGGCTGTTCATCAATGGGATAATCGAAGCCTTCCAAAGTTTCGCATGCTGCCGTTTGCTTACAGTTGCAGTCCCCAAAAGCAAGGAGAGGGACCCTAAAACAGCACATACCAAAAGGATGATCCATGGCCACCGGACATGGATAAAAGTCTCAACTCGAAATGCCTGTCCTGGAACATTTATGGTTTCGGGGTTAGCCCTCAAAGTATCTGTCATACTAGTCGACACTGATTGTAACAATTGCCTCAAATCAGCTTCGCGTAGAATTGGCTCCAGATTCAACCCTGTCGATTCGTTGTCGAAGTCGTCCCAGTAGGCACCGCTGCCAGTTGTTGTGTTAAAGAGCTTCGTCATCACATTTGGAATAGACAGAAAGGTATATCTATCGACTTTATAAGTCGAAGCGCCAGATAATGCCGCTTTGTCATTCGGCGGCTGGAGAATATAAACATAGTCCGATCCATCTAGGGTGGAATCGTCACTAGGAAGAAGTGGTTGTGTATCAGACACATCGATAGAGTGGCTTGCACGATCATTAGCCAAGTAATGAGTCGGTGAGTATTCCCTTTCGCAGTAATAAAACACGCAATCGGTGAATGAAGGCTTCGGTGGAGACAGAGTTATGTTTTCTGGCATATACCAGATCTGAATGGACTGGTTTACCGCAACGAAAGAGAATATTGGCTTTTCAATGCCAGTCATCGAGGTGCTGTTTTGTGGATAGGTGCCCCAGTAATTCAATGTGACGAGGTTAGGGACTTGGTCAAGGGTTTGGTGAGAGGTCTCGTTATTTTCGTAGCCACTCGCGTCCGTAGATATCTCTAGTCCATTTGAAAGCTTGTATCTGCAACTCGTATGGGGACACTCCTGGGGTTGTATTGTAGGCTCTCCAAAAGATTGGATAAATTCCGATTTATGACACGTTTGATTCACTTTGTTAGTGATATCCTCGCAATGGCTGCAAATTCCAAGCGTGGTAAACCTCGGGAATCTACAATTCCCCGAGCTGCACTGTGGCGCAAGAGGACTGTTCGTTTGTGCTAAGCCACTGATAATAGAACTCAGCATCGATGGTGCCAGGGAGCCAGAAAATTCATTGTTGTACAGTTTCTGCTGATACACATAATTATTCGCAGCTTGAATCGATGCAGTCTCGTTGAATCCCTGAACTGTATGTGAGGGGAATGCCAATATCTGCTGCGCGAATGGATCTATCGCAACTGCCAGCACCGTCATGAATGCCGCGGCTAGAGTCAAAGCATCCATTCCGAGTTGTGGGATGCCTATCCAGAGAAGTTCCAACGCGCCCCAGGGACCACGACTCGCCTGGTCAATGGCTTGCATATCATACAGTGGCACGGGATTGCGATACCGATTCCATTTAAGCTGGCTGAGACATCCTGATACCGGGACAAGGAGCGCGGCTTTAGAAATAGTGACAATAATAGATAAAACTGTATTAGGTGAAGCCGTATGCTGCCAATCCGCGTATGGAGTGCCGTTTATCTTGAAGAGAAAGCCTATCAGGAGGCCAAGACCAATAACACTTAGAGTAGCAGCTGCAGCTTCCCACTTCCAAGACTCCTTCCAGTCATGTCCCATTTTTCGTTTCTCAGCCTTGGTTGGTTTGGTGAGGCCATGTTGGACCTTGTCCGAAGAGGGTTCTGATGAGGGAGGTGCCATATTGCCGGTGTGCGGATCGGTTGATGTTTGTGTTTCAATCAGTTGGGATATCTCCGAACCACCCATTGCTCTTGCATGACGTCTTCCCCACATAAAACCATCTCCCGGCATTGTTATTTCTAGGAGGGTCAAAGGGACTCCGACTCCTAATCCGACAGTGATATTCTTAAATGATGATGTGTCGTCGGCCTTTGTTGTCACGTTGGCGGTGGTGGTTAAACTAGGCGAGTTGAAGCTAATGAGAGTTGAATTAAGGGCCTCCCACCAGTCCAGTGAAGAGTCACAGCAATCTCTGCTGCCTGATCCGTGAGGGCAAAGAATCACCTGGTTGTGTCGAGTATATCGTTCCTCCTTCCTCAAAGTACACCAGAGTTAGCATAATATTCAGGATTTGATACCCCTTATGGTTGACGCAGGCCCCGTCAAGAAGAGAAAGGGGGGTATCAAAATTATCCCCTTGCGTGCTTCCCGCTGCACCACATAGAGCTTTGCTCAAGCACTTTGGACTATTCCAGGACTGGTCGGGGCAACAGCCTCGCGAGAAAGAATTGTGGCGTATATAAAGGCCATGTGTATCCCGTACTATCGTTGCAATCAGGAATGTTCCAGCCAGTTACCAGCCCGTGGCATAAAAGGAGAGAGCACGTTAAGGAAGGATTCTGCAAATAAAACAGCCCCGCCCCCAACGTAATGAAGATCTTCTAAAGGACCTTCCCACCCTTAACCCTAGTTCAACTTTAATACTTCCAATCAGATGGCAACAAAGCTTGACCCATTCTTGGCAGCGAGGCTGAATTGTGTCGCTCCCACTTCAGCCTCCGACCCTGATTAGGGATCTTCAAAGCATTTCCCCATTGAACTCGCATTTCCTTCCCAATCCAGTTCGGATTAATAATATACGCCCTGCACCGCCGACCGGGCATTGGGGTTGGGCTCCGTCAACACTACTTCCAACATTGTAATTGAATATTATCTCAGGTTTAAAGGGATCTGTCCCCAAAGTATACTATCGGGTTTGATGCGTTACTGACAAGGCACATCTTCTCATACTCCGGTAGCGCCCAATTCACCATCCAACTACACCGTAATACATCCTGTGCGGTCAGTCGCGCTTCAGGTTTGAAAGAAAGCATGGACCGCAGCATATCGATCACAGCATTCTTCTCCTCCAGGTCAAATTCGGTGATACCAGCCTTTCGTCGTGGACGCTGAAGATGTGCCTCAAATCGATCATCCCAGGACCTTACGTCTCGATCCTGATTCGGTTCACCCTCTTCGTTAAAATACTCGTGTCTTTCATTCCATTTCCCCCACCATTCTAAAGGTAACTTTCCCAGGACATCAACCTGCTCAGCTGTGATATCATCCTGTGTAGCTAGAATGTCCTCAAACAATGGACGTTGTCCAAGAATTATCCATACAGCACATGCTAGTATCCAGATATCAGACGAGAAGGACAGGCTTCGCTCTGGCTCAAAGCGGGCTTCCGGCGGCGCGAATGCCAAGGGTGTGCGTGACTCACACCGATTCTCTGTTGAGGGCGAATATGCCTCTCCGAAATCTGTTAGTAAGAGCTGAACTTCTGAAGCCGAGAACTCTTCGCAAGGTTTCCCAAGCCACATGGGAAGGATGGCAGTGGATGGAACATTCGGCTGCAATGGTCTATTATCAAGACGAACGACAGGTTCCGCACTAGGCATGCCGTATCCGTGATACAACTCTTGGATGCAGAGCCTGTCAAAGTCTGCAGGAAGACGCAGCAGAGTATTTCCAAGATGAAGGTCTGCAGACAAGTAATATTGGCATTAGCGTAATAGTACTAGCTTGCGGAAAGGAGGCCACCAACCTCCATGAACAACCCCTCTTGTGTGGGTGTACTCAACAGCTAGAACCAGTTGTGCTGCTAGTGAGCGAGCGGTATCAGCTTGAAGCAAGCGTTTGTATGATCCATCCTTCGAACCTGAGACGCTACATCTTGCCGGAGTCGTGACGTAGCAAGGATGTGTGCCATTAGGACCGTGAAGGACAAATCGATCTTGGATTAAAGGTATCATTCTTCTGCCCGGATGTTTTGAAAGCGAGGGCGGAGTGTTATTGAGAAGATGATCAAGGACAGCAGCCTCTTGGTGATTTGAGTCGCCTGTCCCGACTTTAACTGTGACATACATATCGAACTTTTCATCGCGACAGAGCCAAGTTTGTGAACTACCCGATATCGCTCTTGAAACACGTCACCTATTGATATTGGATGATACCCACCAGGCCGGTATTTTTCAAGTCTCTCAACTCCCTCAACCGGTGCATATTCAAATATAGGTGAGGCGGAGTCTCCACCGAATGTACTGGAGCTTCTAGAGATGATGGTTGAGCTGGGTACAGTTCCTCGGATAGGAGATCTCAATAAGTAAACAAGGCGGCGCGTTGAAGAACGCGCTTTGCTGGGGCAGAGGTGCAAGACGTGATTTTGACAATGGTTGAGACAGAATCTTGATCTCATCATAGATCCCATTACCACCGTGTCACAAAGGGTAAGATCGGAAAATGATGACCTATTCCTTCAGGTGTTGTCAAAAGATCGCTACCAATCTCAAATATTTTTATATGTCAGTCACCTGATTGGCCACGTGCGAACTTTACTGGGCCTCTGTACGTAAATTAGCCCTTACATAGTATCAAACATCACCACTTCTAAGCCATAGAAGCTCTCGCATCATAGATAACTAGGAAGTCAGCACGAGAGTTAAGCCAGTCACTGCTATCTTCGGAGAGAGCCCAATGCAATAAAACTGCAGGCATTAACATACACCTCAAGCTCCTCGGTACAATGCCTTAATTGGGGTCACACCTTTGCAACGGGCAGGAATACCTTACCCGGGGAGATAATGTTGTAGCTGAAAAATTGAGATAAGACCAAGATAGGGGTTCGTTGTACGCTTCCAGATGTCACTTCTTTCGCGAATACTATTTGCTCACGATAAGTATCCTCACAAGCTAACATTTAACGGATGGATTTATCGGCTACGATAGTTTACACTCTGCTCCGGAAACAAATCCCGATCACCTGTTCGGCATTCTTAGCAATAGACCATTTCGTGCACTCAGTTTGCATACCTAGTAAAAGCGCTAGGCAGCACAATTGTCGATTCCACGGCCCGGAAGCCATTGTTAATCTCCAAAATCCCCCCCCCCC